>JAAAKB020000002.1:956630-968032 GCA_010014835.2 Apostichopus leukothele | reverse complement strand
ACTCTATGTTTACTGTATTTGATACCATCTATATTTATCCTATACTGTTCAAAATGTAAAATAATGGAATGTAGAAAAAATAAAATAAATTCAATTCACTTCAAACACTTCCAAAAGCAGTGGATGGGAAAAATTCCGATCCTGGGAAACCAAAAGTGGACGAAATCCGATGGAAAAAATCCGCTCGAAAATTTGCGATCTAGACTCTTTGGTTGGTAGAATGAGAAGGAAGGGCGGTGACCGGAGGAGCCGGTCATAGAGGGTGCACAGTGCTAAAAGGTTACCAGGACATTCTATGCGTGGTAGAATGAGGGTGCTAAGGTTGTGGGGAAACAGGTAAGCGAGGAGCGAAGTAAATTAAACAATACACACATAACATGCCAGTAAGAACTGGGAGAGATGGCACTGCCCCCGTCCAGTGCTAACTTCAGAATTATCAATAGTGGTTTTCCCAAACCTTACTGGATTGGGGATTGCCATGCAACGATACTTACCTGTCTCCATCTCTACCTTTATCCATCTTCCTAACTAACTGAACAACATATGAAACTGAAACATTTCAGAACTGCGCCCTCACTTCAGGGGGCACTGCCCGTTTTCTCTTTTTCTTGATCTACCATTCAAATTTCTAGGTCTGCCGACCAGATCTGAAAAGGTCCAATTATCAACTATTGAATAATATTTTCAACACAAGCTCAAAGGTGGGATTCAGTCTCTTGTT
The DNA here is from genome assembly GCA_010014835.2 of Apostichopus leukothele. Lineage (NCBI taxonomy): Eukaryota > Metazoa > Echinodermata > Holothuroidea > Aspidochirotida > Stichopodidae > Apostichopus > Apostichopus leukothele. The sequence continues at coordinate 967,311 of JAAAKB020000002.1, read as the reverse complement.
TTTCACTCCATCTATTTCTGCTTGCAATGAAAGGATTGTGAAATAGGAGCAGTTTGCTTCATGGATCAACTCAGAGCTGTCCTTGAGTGACATGTATATATGCAATAATTAATATTTTAAATTTAGTTGTAAAAGAAGCAAGTAGCAACGGTAATTTCCCTTTATTGGGTACCAAGATATAACATGCATATACTTGTCTTTTTCATACTCTCTGCATATATTAATGCTTGTCCCCTTCCGTTCCCTAGTAGGAGATTCCTTACTTTGTTACTGTTACATTATTATACCATCAGATTTCACTGAACATTCTGTCACTTTCAACTCAAAGTCAATTTGTCTCCCTTCATGCAATAGACTGTATTGTAACTGCATTCTGAAAGCTTTCCACCCTAACAAGGCATGTCATACATATTTATCAAAGCAAACTACTTTGTTTAAATACTTGTCGACAGCACCTTCACTCTAATACCATCACTTTAATACCGTAGTACAGTAAGAGGGCAAGCTTGCATTTCTGTTTTCTTCAGCAAGCGTTTCAAAGTACTACCATTTAACTGCCTGTCACATTTACGCTGTGATGAACAGCTCTATGGTAAGATGGAATTAACCTTGTAATTCAAACTGAGTGATGCGTTAACTACACAATTATCACACAGTCCTCCTGTTTTGTTTTGTTTTGGAGTTTGTTTTGCAAGTTTACCAAAACCCACCTAAGTCAGAGGTTTTTGATAAATTGATCCAACCTATGACATCATCCTAGATTTTTCAAACAAATTTCCCAAAAGATATCACTGAATTGGGGATTGGGGCTCAGAAAGTGCTAGTGGATGGTGCTCCAGAAGTGAGGGCGCTTAACTTAAGTCACTGTGTTGAAAAGATAAGCTACAGCAACGGCAAAATCCTGCTCGGTTAGGACGAAATGACATCAAACAATAGGGATTATCTGCGCCGGTCTGCAGTGCCTATCATTGTGACACTGCAGAGTAAAAATAGTGTCGATGCCTTTAATGAAAGTCAACCAAGACTGAGCCTGGGGACAAAGAACCAACTACTGTACTGTACTGTACTTGCTGTACTCTCATCCCCAATCCCATAATATCAAGACTGTAACACAGGGGTGGGCTACCTACGGCCCACAGGCCACATGCGGCCAGCCAGTGATTTTCTTGCGGCCTGCGAGATGTCTCAAGAAAAAGAAAAAAAATCAATTTATTTTACATCATCACAAATGCGTGTTTGATTTCTATAAGCATCTATCCGGGGATTTGTTTCCAGAAGTGCGAAAACATGCTTCAAGGTTTTTGAGTTTGTTTGGCTCAAGCTATATGTGAACAGACATTTTCCCTCATGAACATAACAAAGTCAAAGTTACGAACGCGTCTTACAGATGACAATCTTGAAGCAGTTTTGCGATTGGCCAGCACAAACCTAGCACCAAACATTGAGAAATTAGTTACAAACCGTCAGTGACAGATATCTCATTGAATGCTGTCAGGTAGGCCTATTATCCTCATTGATAATCAACTGTACTGTATTGACATTATGTTTTTTGTGAATACAGGTTAAGTGCACACACCTATTGCTTGAAAGTTCTCGGAATCAAAGGTTTGAAATCAACAGAGGTCATTGGTTAGGTGTGGCCCAGTCAATATTTCACTCCTTATATCTGGCCCATTCATTCAAAAGGGTTGCCCACCCCTGCTGTAACATAATACTGTATCATAGATGATGTCCTATTCAATCTGGCTGCATGGTGCCCCATACCCTAGCTCTGGATCCTACTGTACTTTCCATATGCTACCAAAACCGTTAATCTACTAGAGCTCTGTAGACCAGCAGATTTCACATTTCATTTCCTTCTTATGTTTTCACAAGCAGATTACTCACACGCATCAGTCATTAACTCAAGTCACAGTAGTTCATACAACCACCAGCCTAACAAATAGAAGAGTTCTTAGGTACATCCCCTTGAACTAGTAATAACAACTCTCTTTTTTATTACCTCCTGATATAACTAGATTAATTCCAAAAGCTCTCACCAGATTCTAGACAAGTTGTGCAGATTCAGAATTTATCTACTAAAGATCCACCCACCTTCAGTAGCACTTGAAGCTCTTTTCGATTTAGATGTATCTAAATCACATTACTTCAGCATCATCTCATGATAAGAGAGGAGTGTGTATTTCATCATCCACCAACATGAGAGGAAAGAGGTTTTCTTTTGAACTCACTCAAATTGGAAAATGATGAAATAATCTTGTAAATCTTTGAATTGAACAATAATTACATGTATACATCTCAGCAACTGATCTAAAGTTAAATTTCTTGTTCTTCTTCTTTTTCTTAAAGTAAGGTTATATCTTCATTTACAACATTTTGTCTCGTCTTCTAACGGTGATCATTAACAAAACTTATAAAAGACACTCTAAGTGCAAGCAGTAATGTACAGATTTGTAGTTAATGAAAACTGACGACGTCTTACTTTAGTCCTTGCAGGCTTATTTGCCACATAATTTAGACAGTTAGGTATGTACAGTACTTTGCATATAGTTTGTGCCTACAGATGGCTTTTACATATTGAGTGCAGTACAAGGCTACCAGCTTATTACACAATGCAACCATGTTGGACAATGCTTACAGATTCAAAAGGATGCTTATCGGCATTCGAGCTATACACGAGACCAAAGATCTGCCTCTTCCGTAAGCACCGAAATAGGTCCTGATTACCGCAGTTCGGTAAGATTCGAGCTGATCGAACACGAAGCGCTCTAAACATTCTAGGTGGTAGAATGAGAGGAGAGGTCATTGACGGGCGGGGTTTGGTCATAGAGGGTGCACACTGCACAGTGTTAATAGATCACCAGTTCACTCTAGACACAGTATAGTGAAAGTGCTGAGGTTGTGAGGAGACTGGTAAGGGAGGAGCGAAGTAAATTCTGTATACATTATGTGTTTTTTTAACCCCTAGAATCTCATTAGTTTTTGGTGTGATCTTATACAAGAATAAATGTTTCTGAAAGTATTTTCTAAGCACTACTTTTGATTTTCCAGGTTTCTCTAAAATGAACACATATTTTCATCACTATACTGTACATGAGTAATCAAGGGGTTTATGTGTCAACATTTCATGTAAAACCAACTTTAACGATGAACCTCAACCAGACCAGTTTAATGTTTTTTATGGTATAATCTTCAAACGAAGTTAAAATCTTGAACCAACTTGAGAATTACTGGGCAAGCTCCGTCTGTAAAACGAATGTAAACTTTCTTAAGACTACAGGTTTTAATCCACACTACTGTATATCCATCTGACCTAGAAATGACAAGCATATGGTATAGAAATTACACTTGAGAATATTATTTAACAAAATACCCATAAGTAGAGAGAATTTGAAGAGAAAACAATATTTTTGACAATTGTAATCCAAAGGAAATATTCAGATCGAAGAAAATGCGTGCAGGCACTCAGGATGGTAGAATGAGAAGGGCAATGACCGGGGTGCCGGTCATAGATTACCAAGACATTATAGGCACTGTAGAACGGGTGCTAAGGTTGTGAGGAGACAGGTAAGCGAGGAGCAAAGTATATCTTGCATGTTGACCTTTGACCGTGACTTTTGACATTCAGCCAACTGACTGGAAATATAAACATACAATCTATCAAATCCACACATTAGTTTACGATCCATCATGGCCAGCCAGTACAGTGCTGCCCTCATCACCACATATGACACAGTTTGGAAAATTCCTAAATGTTTTCAATTGATATATCTAAAGATAATTTCTTACTTTTTATGATTTCAACAATAAAATTCATCTACTGTACAATACCATTTTCTGACTTAAAAAATGTCAATGTATTTATATGAACATTCCATGGAAATCTGTGTTACAACAATATAGTCTGGCTGATTTCCTTTACAATACACAATATACTCCATACAGTATATATTGTATACATGCTAAGTTGCATAACAGAGCAATCGGTTTGGTCAATTTCCAAATCAAGCCAGCAACCATGAAAATGGTCAGTACCCCAACTGATTCAAGCCTTATTTGTAAAACTGTATAATGGACAAAGACAGTCGAGAGGCTTGGCACTGATTTGCAAGTCAAAATTGAAGTGGCTGATTTCTCCTAAGTTAGAGGATACCAACATTAAAAAGATACTGCACAGGCATTTCTGTGTGACATCACACTTACAAAAAGCTTTGCAGTTTTATAAAATTAGAGCACTGCAGTATTATTAGTAAGTGAACTGTAAAAATTTAGCATATTCTGTACCCAGAATTAGCTGTATTTGCAGGCCAATGTAATCGCTGCAGTATTTACATGTGTCATTTATACAATGTTATTCCATCTGCTAGAGATACTGTACTGCACAAGCTGGAATTTTTCTTGTTCACTCGTGACCGATCTTAACAACTGCTTACCCAACTGTTCTGACAGACCAGGACATTAGAGCCTATGTTCTCAGAATTATAAGAACGTGTTTTCTACAAAGTGTTTTGCTGATTAATACTGTCATAGGATGAATGTACCAACTCGTGTGTTGTCACTACGAAAAAGTCTATTCTTTATTTCAAATAATCCGTTGCTATAACCTATAGACAATTGTTAGATCAAAAAAAATTTGATCTAATCCAATTATTTGACATGTTGGTCAAAAGAGAACCTTTTTGATCATGAGGGCAAGTAACTGCTGAGGTGGCTAGGCTACTGTACCTTCCATGCCAGTAGATTAGCGACATGTTTAAACTAGATGGATGGACATATGGACGTGCATTTAAACTCAGATGCCCATCTACCTATTGTACAGCAGTTTAAATGTACCAGTTCCTAATCTGTTTGCATTTCAGTTTGCCTTTGAAGATGGTCCTGCTAGGACTGTAACATCAGGCCCTCTACTTTTCACATTTTACTGTCGACACATGCTTTCTGTTTGCTTAGATAAGGAGATTTGTTTACAGTTTTTGCTCTCCATCTTTGTTTTTTGTGTTTTATTTTTCTCTTGATAGAGAAGAATAATCAGAGCCATGGCAATATTTTCATAACTTCCATGTTTAGAAAGGTTATGTTACTTGATATTCCCTCCCTCCTTATTTTGTACAACAGACTGTATTGAACATAGTGGACTCCTGTGTGCTAAATTGCATGAATTTCTGTGTGGGCAGATCAACCGAAGGTTCAATTTTTACACGATTATCTTCGGAGCGCTCTCAAAGAGTGTTTGCTAAAGACCCTTATCTCGTCACTGTGTAAATGTCAATTGGAAGAAATATGCAGTGCAGTACTTCTAAGGTTAAACAAGACCAACTTAGATATATTCAAATCTGAAAAAAAAAAAAAATAGAGCAGTAACAAGTACAAAGGTAGAGTTACTATTACTGGTAGAAAATGAAATAATCGGGCATTTAACGTGAAAAACATCAATTAGACATGAACAATGGAATTATATGCTGAAATACTGTATACTGTAAATGTTGTGCTATACAGTACTATCAAATTTACTGTATTGTGAGCACTATTTGTACCATGTACCTGTATAGTCTCTAAATTCTAAATCCCCTTTTTCTAATTCTTTTGGTCTCACCTTTTAGATTTTAGTCATTTTTATTATTTTTTTTAGTTTGTAAAGTTTCATTTTACTGTTTCAGGAAATATTTAGTCGACAGTCGTCATATAAAAGCATATACTAGGAATTCTGTCATTCTCGGAAGACATTGAGCTACATGTCAGCTTTACTGAACTCTTACATTCAGAAGAAAATCTGTAACTACCAGCAATTTTCCAAGTTTTGAGTTTTAAATTTCAATTTCCTCTCTGACTAAAAAAAATATTTCAAATAGAGCGCTGGACTCAACAAATGTGATTGCCAAGTACTGTACAATTCAGTAGATTTACACAGTTGTGACTCAATTCTCATCAAGGAAATGGAACAAATTCCAGTTTTTGTAAAGATGCTTTATTTTTCAAAGACCCAATTTATCAATACGGCATCACTTAATATGATAATCTGTGATTTTTTTTATAATATTTCACTCGGTTCATTAACGCTGATAAAGATATCATTTAAAGTGTCAGTATTTTTTTTTATTGTAATATCTAAATATTTTACATCCCAGTTACATACGGTAGAGTAATATTAGTTTTTTCCGTTCCCATATCCTCTTTGCGAGACGGCAACTCTAGAAAACCTCGCCACGGAAAATGACTGCCTAACTTGCATTTCACAAAGGATAATTCCAATTGCCTTTACTTTTCTGTTATATATATTTGGTTAAAGCCTCTCGGCATGAAATGTTTGCTCTCTTACGCTCTCATTGTCCTGTCAGTTGCCAGATTCTCTCTCTCGATTCATAACGACGGATAGCCGCTGACGCACACGGAATCTACATTGCGTCACTCCCTCTGTCAAGGATAACACGTTGCCATGGTAGCGTGTTATGTGCTGAAGAAGTTGATCACAAATTTACTTCTAAATTAGGAATTTTGGTGTGTTGAAGAGGATCTTCTGTGCCATTTGCAGAAGAAAAAAAACAAGGCAACGCAGAGAGGCAATAAATCTCCTTTACTGCGAACAGTGCAGATTTTTAAAAACATGAGTGCAATTTCTCCCACAGTGGGACTTTTTGACTAGCAATTTCATGGGTATTTTAAAGGTCGAAATGCCATCAAATTATTTTAATCCTTTAGCAATGGGATTCACACTTACAGTCTCTGCCAGTCTGCCCATCAATCCTGAAAGAATAGTGTAATATTATTCTGCAGCGTAAAACCAAAACTGACGTCATGTACAGTAAGTACTCTAGTTCTTCAAACTTTTGAAAGAAACATGAATGTCTTTATTTCTAAACTATAATACAGATGGGGAAGATGCTCGGGCTTTGAAATTCCAAAACTTACTGGTTTGGAACCAAGTAAATTGTTACAATCTGCTGCGTGTAGTAATACGTAGACTGCCATCCAGTCCCTAGCGCATTTCATATTTCAGTTTTCTCAAAGCGATGACGATGACGACAATAACAACAGATGGAGTACTGCTCAGTGATATTCACGGCCGGCTCCAGGATTATTTCAGGTTAAAGCAGGAAACCTTGAGATTCTCTTCAGATTGGTAAATGGACAATCAGAAGAACGAAACTCTTAGTTTGCCAATAAGGGGTTACATTGTTTGAACCCCCTTCTTCTCCTTTGTTTTAAATGTTTTTTAGCTTGAAATCGTAAAAATAAAACAATGAGGAAAACTGTTGACAACTTGACCAAGTTCCAACACCACTGCAGTATAAAGCTGCACACTTCACTAACTTTACTTTTCAATACGTATAATGCTAAATATATATGTACATATGCATTAAAAATACAATTAAGATATCACGATAAGACTACATGCATACATATACAGTATATCTCATCACCGAGAACTGCAAAAGATATTTAAATCTGCATAAATCTTGGAATAATTAATGGAATACTATATAAATATATATATCTGGACATACTATCAGCGTCTATAGCCTAGTGGTTAGGGTGTTCGCATATAAAGCGGGAGGCCCGGGTTCGAATCCCGGTGGAGGCTGGAAGTTTTTCACTGTTCTGGATTTTTCAACTCACTACGATTTCAATATATACACTGTATGTACTGTATGCCTAACACATCACTATACATCTTTAAGCGATAAGACACATGTGGAAAAGTGATTTTCTTCTCAACAGAACAGTCAATCTTCTGGTTTACATGGATCAGAAGCTTATCAATGTCAAATGAACTACAAAAATTACAATGAGAACAACATACAGTACTTACTAACAATGGGATTATGCAATGTGCTGTACGAACAAAAGCCAGTCAGTCAAATCAATTCGTTTCCTGCGGTTGCCCACGGTGACTAGAATGGGAATAATCCTAGACTTACCCATAGTACCCGACCAAAAAATCATCAAATATGAGTCGTTGTTTTCTTTTTTTTTTGACAAGAGACAGGAAATGTGGTAATGTGGAGGAGAAAGTAGGTGAGGAGCAAATTACTGTACAGTTCAGCACATCTTTACACCTTTCCAGCTCTTGACTATTTATTTCAGCTCCGTTATGGATTCCATCTCGTAGGTCTAAACAGTCTGTTTTCAGTACTATTGTGTACAGTAAATCATCACACAAACACAATGATATACTGTTTTGCCAATTGCCAATTTCGGCACTTTTTGCAGAAACTCAAGGGAATGAAAACTTCAAACCAAACTCCTGTAAAGCTGTCCATTTCTTTGTTATTGTCTTTGTCGCGATGACAACATTAAACCAATGGATTGAAAAAACTAGAATCCTTGGTCAATGTTCCAAAAGAATTCAGTAGCAAATAATCCAGACGAAATATGCAAAGTATGATGTTGGCACTTTGGATGGAAGAATGAGAAGGAAGGGCATTGACCGGAGGGGCAGGTCACAGAGGGCGCGCAGTGTAAAAAGGTTACCAGACTTTTATTCTGGGCACGGTAGAACAAGAGTGCTAAGGTTGTGGGGAGACAGGTAAGCGAGGAGCGAAGTAAATACATGTTTTCATCTCGACCAATAATACAATAACAAAAAAATGGACACCTTTGTGTTGGTTTGAATGTTTCATTCCCTCGATCTCTGAGAATGTGCTAAACTTTTGGGAAAACAGTGTCATGATTGTGTATCATTTAAGTAAGTACCAGGAATGATTGTAGAGCAAGGGATCGTTTACCTTGTGTTTATAATGGAATGCACAGTGGGGCTTTGACGGTTATGTTAAATATCTTAATTCAACTGCATGTAACTATCGATCAGACGAGGCCCGATTTGACACGTGTGTATTGTTGCACAGACTTCTAACGGTCTTCAAACTTACCTTTGATTATGACGCAGGCTTCATCTATCATCTCATATTTGGGGTCGATGCACTCTCCGCAGATCCTCTCCCTCCCCGAGCATGGCTGCCTTCCTAATCCAAGACACTTCTCAATCACAGGGTCCGGACATGTTAGCAGTTCTGAGAGGAGATGACAAAAAGAAAAAAAAAACTTAAGCATGTGAAACAGTAGACTGCCACTTTCCCAGCTAGTATGATGTCATGATGACATCAGAGGATAAGAATTCCTTCCAGTGAGGGTGTAATAAGGCGAGAATAGATGCACAATAAAACAGTGTTATTAAGAATATATATCCGATGCACTGATCAGTTTCACTGCAACAATTATAGTGCACAGTTTGGCAATGTCAGTGTTTCTGCAAGACTGAGAAGAGCCAAGAAGGCCTGCTTCTTAAAATCCTACGTAAGTCAACGAAAAGGAGAGTTCAAGTGTTGAATAAGGATGAAAATAAAACCGTGAAGGACGGTCTCTGGGGTGGTAATGGTGGATACCAGGACTGGACCAGTATGAGAAGGTTATCGGGTCAATCTTGGCAAGTGGTACGTTGAGGGTGCCATTATTTTGAGGAGACAGGTGAGAAGCAAAGTAATTTGTCTCAATTTGCATAAACTCAACTGTTACTTCTTGATCAGTATGATTTGGAAAAAAAAGAAATAATGTAAAGAGATTGCAACACCCACGTTTTTGTACAAAGTAACAAAGTGAATAATTTCTGCATAAAATGGATAGAAATATCTTAATAGAATAAAAATATAGAATAACAAAATAGAATTCGCTCATAATGTCAGAATGTTAACTTGTGAAGACATTCAGTGCAAAGATTGTGACAAAGTTATAATACCATGCAGATAGGTAATCTAAAAAATTTTACGAAAATATTTAAATGGGGCTGACAGTTTTGAAACTCTGTGGCCAATATAGCATATATCTAGCAAGTTTTAGTTTACTCCTTTGCTCCCTTTGAAACCAGTCGTTTGAGAGCAGAGTACAGTAGTTGAAATATTGTGTGAGACTTTTTGCTGATACAAATAAAAGTTTTCAAGGGAGATATAAAAATGTTACACCTTAATGTCATTAAAGGTCAACTCTCTCATCTCTGGAGTAAACAGCCTCAGATAATTGGATCAAAACTTTAGGGCAAATCACATCACGTCAGCATTTTTGAGCAATTTCACAGCAAACTGTGATTCTATGGATTCCATGTGATCACAAGTAGGCTTCGCTACAGCATCAAGCAGCAGCTCAGGCAATTTGCAAAACTGCCGCATTCTCTTTTTGCATTACTATACAGCTATAATACGATGCAATGAATTAAAGTCCTAAATGGCCTCTCATATACCCAAGGGAAATGGATGTGATGACTTCAGTAATTACAACTACAGAGAGAGTCCAACAACAACCGTATATTTGCAGCTTTGTGAGTTTAAATCCAGATCGTCCGGTTATACGAAACCTGTCCCAGCAATGAGATACGAACAGGAGAGAGTACAGGTCGTCAGTCAGGAAATGTGGAGAATAAAGTTTCTACCAATCTTCGTGACAAGAAAATCGATTCCATATTGCTATTACCTAGATGGAGTCAAATGGTACAGTGAGTGGAAAGTTTATCACCTGAGGATATTGGAGGAATGATGTCAATGCCCTGTAATGAGTGAAATCTCCAAAAGTTTTATCGAATATTCTTCCCCAGTACTCAAACACATCCACTTTACCATTCTTCTCCCTTTCCCCTCCTTCTCCACCCTCCATCCATCCCCCCCCCCTACCGTTCCATCCCCTCGCACCCCCCCTC
>JAAAKB020000002.1:895162-913307 GCA_010014835.2 Apostichopus leukothele | reverse complement strand
TTCATGACTGGTATTTTGTACTCCAGTTATTTCATACTAACTTTATGACTGGTATTTTGTACTCCAGTAATTTCACACAGACTTCATGACTGGTATTATTTACTCCAGTTATTTCATACAGACTTCATGACTGGTATTGTGTACTCCAGTGATTTCAAACAGACTTCATGACTGGTATTTTGTACTCCAGTTATTTCATACTGCCTCTATGACTGGTATTTTGTACTCCAGTTATTTCATACTGACTCCCTGGCTGGTATTTTGTACTCCAGTTATTTCATACTGACTTCATGACTGGTATTTTGTACTCCAGTTATTTCATACTGACTCTGTGGCTGGTATTGTGCACTCCAGTTATTTCATACTGACTTCATGACTGGTATTGTGTACTCCAGTTATTTTATACTGACTTCATGACTGGTATTTTGTACTCCAGTTATTTCATGACTGACTCTGTGACTGTTATTTTGTACTCCAGTTATTTTATACTGACTTCATGACTGGTATTTTGTACCCCAGTTATTTCATACTGACTTCATGACTGGTATTTTGTACTCCAGTTATTTCATACTGACTTCATGACTTGTATATTGTCTCCAGTTATTTCATACTGACTACATGCACACTTGATAGTTTCATACTGACTTCATGACTTGTATATTGTACTCCAGTTATTCCGTACAGACTTCATCACTTGTATTAAGTACTCTGGTCCTTACATTCTGTACTCTGATTGTTACACACCAGTTAGTACCATAGCATGTACAATACACTGTCAGTGCTTCACGTGTATTTCACACTGTATTCAGTGTTTGTAAATTTCTTAATGTACAGTTCCTTAAAACACTTAATATTGCTTGGACTGTCCCTTATACTGCAGAGTGTGTGTGACTTAATTGGACAAATAGTTATCTAGCTGCGCATCCTTGAAGTTGTCAAGAGATTGAAAACAATTGATTAGAATGTTTTAATGAAATACTGGCAGATAAATCCATCTACTTTTTCTTCGCACAGTTAACAGATAGTGCATACACCATGCAGATAGCTTTTGGGTGCCTCAGTTAACATAACAGTTCCTCATAATTACACATACATAATGACAATAAAAAGAGATAAAAGTTTTCCCATTACACATGATATTCACTTGTTTATGTAACGTGTGCTTAGGGTAATTAGCTGGGACTTTTAATAGATTTACCAGTGGTTATTGTTTGTGGATGGCCAACCCTGCTTGATTAAATATTCATCTAGAGATAATATAAAAAAATTGTCAGCTTTGCTTAGATCGATTTTGTTTCTCTTTTTCGTTTTTTATTGCAAGCGGTATGTTTGCAAATCATGTCAGACCGGGGACGGGGCAAGGTGTCGAGTTGATGATAACGTCAAAGAGGTAATAACTGTTATCAATTAAAGAATAGCTCTAAGACGGCAATGTTTAATATCTTCGGGATGACGTTTCGTCAATTTCATTGTCTTTTAATCGTCACCGATTCGGTCATCGCTAAATCAGTGGAGGCTAGAGAGTGGAATGTGGAGGGAATTATACTTTGTTATAGGCTGATAAAGCTGTATATATTATAGCTACAGGAGAGAGGGCATAGTGGTCAAAATGGCTAAGGTATCATGGACTTACAATCTAAAGATTGCGGGTTCGAGTCCTAGCCAGATCATTTACGCTGTGTCCTTGGGCAAAGTACTTTCGTCTCCATTGCCTCTCTTGGCCCGGGTGTATAAATGGGGGGGCCTGGGAAGTAAATTGTAAATAAAGGTTCATGCGCTGGTTTGCGGCTGCACCCAATGGGAAGTCCCCCAGGGGATGCATAGATGCGGGGGGTACTGTAGTGTCCCGGGGGGCTGTCTGTTTGAAGTTGGGGGGTGTGACAAGTAACCAATTGATCAGGAGATCATTGATGTACAGTCATGTGAGAAGGCCTTTTGTCGATACAGGACTAATAACCTTCAACGTTGACCTTTTTTAAAATTTTATTATTAAACCTGTAATTTAAGTTCATGAAATTAAATGGAGACAAGTTTGTTAAGAGGAATAGAATTGTATTGTTGCGTCCTTGGGCAAAGTACTTTTTATCTCCATAACCTCCCAGATGTATAATTGTGGGCTATTTTTGGAGATAATTATGCGTTTAGACTTTTGCTTTGCTGAACTCACTTGAACTCATGTGTACAGGCAGTTTGTACACATGTAAATGCATATAACTACCTGTAACCTGTGGTCACTTTCAAGCAGATCTTACCCAAGCATTATTTCTTTCTGGTGTCCTTTTAGGTAAATGCAGTGTAAGGCAGTTGAAGAAATAAAAGCTGTTTATAATTGAACTGTGTTATTTTGGAATAAGTTTAGGAATAACAAAAATCCTAGCATTTACACAAATTTAAATTTAATTTTTTTTTTTTTTTTAATTCCTTTGATGAAATGTGGAATTTTGATGCTAATTGAGGTCAAACAACTATTTGAAGCCAAGTTATGAAAATAGAAATTGTGAACAGAATTTTTCACTTTGTAGATACCTCATCAACTACATACTTTTAACTAAAGACAAGGATTGTTTCAACGCGAGCAACTTATTCATCACACACGAAAGACAACATTAGAATAAATGTTTTTATTACAATTGCGATATTGAGCTTTAAAACGGTTGCTGGAAGTATTTTATTTATAAAACTGTAGAGGTTAATGAGACAATGGAAAGATACGGCTTTCCATTTAATTTGCCAAAATATTGTATTGGTTACAAATGTATCAAAATAGATAATATTTGCAGATGATACAGACCGATACATTTAAGTTACTCTTTGCTATCCTTAACTTTAACTACACACAGCCAGGTGATGTGCAGTCATGTGTTGCCAGGTGGTAAATGAAATGACTGTATCCTCATCTGTTCACATAGTAATGAAGTAAGTAATATTCTCCCATTAAATTTAAAAAAAGAGCTATATTTTGTACCTACAGCAGAGCCATTTTTGGAGTTAGCCTAATCCTTATTTGTATAGTTTTATTGTAAATTAGCTTTTTTTTTTTAGGAATTTGGAATTTTTTTTTAGGTTAGATCCTGTGGAGTTGGTTCAATGATAATTTCTGTGCTGTTTCTGTGCTGGGTCATCTTATATTTAAGAACTTTCTGTTGTTATTTAGGGTATTGCTCCCACTCCCTATCAGTACATGTAATGTACACTCTGTGCACACACTGCTAGTTGAAGCACACATGCCATTTAGGTTAAAGCTGATTTATTCCTGCATCCAAAACCGGCAGTAAAGTCTTCGACCAATCACGGTGCTCGTTGTTTCACGTTAGTTTGAATATTCAGTAGGCTTCACACATTCTGTTGGAAAACCTTGGTCTCTTTGAGCTGAACACTCATCAATTGAGACAATAAGGATGATTTCACATATATTTAACCTTACTTATTATAAGTAAGAAAAAAAAAATTTTCCCACAATAATTACAGTTGTTCAACAACATTTCTGGGATGTTTGTTCAGAATACCACATTTAAAATAGTGTTTTTGGGGTGCTGTTCCTGATGAGTGGATGGCTTGGAGTACCAGGGAGTGAAGGTCATTCAAGAACCTTTTTTAAGTTGCAATAAAGCTATATATCCTATATAGGTGTTACTATCTGTCTTTGGTTGCAGAACATTGTTGCATAAAACTCTTGGCGAGGATCTATGTTTATTCCCTAATTAAAGTTTCAGATTCAATTTTGTCTTGATAAAAAAGTTGACATGGATTCCAGTATTTAATACAGGACTTCTTCTTCACCCTTAATCTCCTCACATTGATGTTTAAGAGTCATCTTGTCTTCATACACAACTGATTCAATGAAAGCAGAAATCCATATATCAACAACTCTATTCCTGGTGGTGACATCTTTCACCCGCAAGTTTCGAAAAAAAGTCTCCTTTGAATTCTTTCCACTATTGCTTTCCTCGAGATGAACCAATGTCACGACATAGCCCTCTTCTTTGATCAACACTCTTCCTCTCCCCCCCTTCCCCCCCCCCTCATCCTTTACTTTTTCAAACCATTCAGACATTGACAAATTGGAAACAATACCCTATTATCCTCAAGTGGTACTTGTTTGAAAACTGCAAGATTTACCACTCAGAGGAAAACAATGGCTTTGCAATGGTCACTTTTCTAAAAGGTTTGTTTGAATCACACATGTATATAGATAATTCACACTCTTGTAACTCTCAGACTGGATTCAATCTTTGACTAATCGATGAACAGACCTTGTCTTTTCTTACACAGCTTGTCAGAAATCACAATTAGTAATTCATACTGAGCAGGGTCCCATGCCCCGAGGCATCTTGGGACACGCTACTTGGGCCAAACATCTTGCCCTGTGTATTGAGAGTTGTCGTCCAACAAATCAATTTCAGGCATCGATCCTAGTTTGTCTGATGTCAGCTTTCAGCATAAACAAATCATAAATTGATTACGGCCCTTCCAAACAGAAAGCTGCACAATTGGCATTCTTTGTGTCCTTGAATGTCTGTTAATCTGGGAACAGCCATGGTCTCTTTGATTTTGTTGACGTTTTTTTTATCATCATCGCTACTTGGAACAGAATTTTGGTTGTCTTGGAATACCACAGATTACCCTTAAAAATGTTGCCCTTGTTGTCATATAGGACATTGTGTCATATTAATGTACTCTTAGGCTACATTTGAGCTATACATGTATATTCTGTTTATATCAAGGGTCATTATTAGCTACAATCTAGTATTTGACAATTATTTCATAAAGCATAAGTTTTAGTTTTTCTCAAAGTTAATAGTGGCACTAGTGGTACAACCTTTTTATCAAGAAATTAACATTTCAAAAAGCTGTCAAAACTAATTCCAAAGAATTAGCCTAACATAGCTCTGCTGTTGACAATAACAACACGAAAGTGTTATGACACATCACGGACAGAACTTAATGAGACCGACCAGAATCAAACTACTGCAACTAGTTACTGCAGAGTTCTGCGACAACTTCAAAATGTTAGCAGTCTCGTAAAAGGGACACAAGCAGAGTTCTCAGAGTTCCCAGAACGACAATCTAACAAGATGATGTGTAGGTTACTGTGGCTTCTGACTGGTGCCCTCTATAAAGAAATGGTTATATAAGCAGCCTATAACCACCACTTAAGGACTGTAGAACACAAGACATGTAACCCTGACATTCACTGGTTCAAATGTCGTTGTAAACTGTCTGCTCTTTTTCCAGTCTGTGTATCATTTTTAAGTCAGCAACTGTTGCTTGTTTTAATACTCTTTATATAAAAATCTGAATTTTTCTTGAAACCCCTTCCTGCTTTCTGGATTGCATAGAATGAAAATTTCTTTGCCCGTTTTAAGTTGGCAAGATTATTATGGTTATTATTTTTTTTTTTAACTGTTTCTCTCAAAATGCAACAGCTGACCACAAATGTACATGAATACCATATCATTTCTAACACTATGATGGAATCATCTTATGGAGCAGCATTTTAGACACAGTTTCATGTCATGAATACTTTACTTTTGTCTTGAGCTTTGTTGAGTCCAACAACCGTATGCATTTTATAAGTTAGACCTAAGGTTGGTCTTGTGTGAGCAGAAATTGGACACCCTCTATTTTGGGCTGAGATAAAAGGTAGAACACTTTCTATAATTTAGTCTAGGCTAGTTGTACACACGAAATTGGATCAGCCGAGAGTAGACCTACAAGCTATTTATATATATCTTCTATGGTTGGACAATAAGTGAACTATATTGCTAAACACTTGTAGTTCAACTGTGTCTTTGTGCTACATGCATCTTTGGGTACGATGTCACTTTTACCGATTGTGCATTTCCATCACATTGTTAGAAAATAATTAGTGAAATAACTATTAATGAACCGCTATGTGGTGCAATCCTTTGAAACACCCACAAGATGCTTTCATATATTCTTATTTAAGGTGACTGGATGGAATTATCCCCCATCCCCCTCCCTCTCCACCCAAAAGGCTAGAATGGAAAATAAGGATTGGAAAATGAGATTTACAGGAAGTAGCGATAATAATTTAAAAAAATCAAGAGACCATTGATGTTCCCAGAATTTACAGACATTCAATGACACAAAGAATTCCAATTGTACATATTGATAATTCTTTGTTATTTTTGGTACCTTTTCTTCTTTTTTTTTCTTTTTTGGACAAACCAAATTTGCTGTTTGGAGTACCAAAAAAAAAGACCTGGTTGTCCCTTAAATGTCAGCTGTCAACATGGTAAATGTTTTTGGGGAAAGGATGGCACACTCTCCCATCTGCTACTTATTACCAATGTGCTTGATTGAACCATTCAAGTTAAATATATGTTTAACAAAGATTTTTCCTTTTTGTAATACTCATTTCAGTATAAAAACATACAATTTACTAAAGTAGTGTTTTTTTAAAAATAAATTGACTCATTTAAAATTTAAATCAGTATTTATATGTCAAGCAACCTTGGATGAATGTGATTATTACAGACAATTGGAAAAATTCTCCCAAACTTTTTTTCTCATCGGCCGTAAGGTTTAGAAACAACTAAAATTAGGATCAGTTCAAACAACATACTTTTTCAACTGAAGTTATTTCTGAATCAACTATGAATGCTAAAAATAAAGAAACCAAAACAAAGAAAGAAAAAGATATTGTGCCATAAATACAAATATCCCGGTACAATCAGATGATCCTATGTCTAGACAAACAATTGGTTGGGGGATTCAAGCCAAACGAACAGATAATATTATGTTAGATAATTTTGAGCTATAAAAACGAGGACGACCCAGAAGCCCTGGGTTGCATTTACGACGTAATTAGGTCTGGAAACTTTCACAAAAATTCCCTAGTACCAAAAACATTGTTATTTTTTTTTTAATATAAAATATCTTTTAGTTTTCAGGAGTAGTGCAACAGATGTTTGTTATCTCAATTTTTTCTAAATTCTTCATCAAACTGTACAACAGACTGTACAGCCATGAACCTACCAAGGTTCAAACCCTGTTTGATTTGATTGTAAAACAATGGGTGGAAATTTCTATTGTCCTTCAAGTGATTAGGCTAATTATCTGGTGATTGCAGTTGTTTTAGGCAAGAATCAATACTTCATAGTGATCCATGCATTGAACCATCAGTTGCGACCATATTGTGTAAATACAGGAATTTTTTTTTTTTCTCCTTACAAAACAATAAAATCTTTCATTTATGACACACTTTTAGTTGCGTAGATAGACCATATGGTGGACTTGATTGAATGCTAAATACAATCAGCAATATATTTTTTTTTTTCATTTCTTGTATAACATCAAAGCCATATGGACTTGATTGTAAAAATATAATTCCGTCTCACACACAGGCGCCTTGTAACCATATCATCTTGACAGGGCACATTTTACACTTTCATAAACTCTTTAAGCTAAAAATTGTTTTCGTATTCAATTCGCTTTTTAATTCTCAAAGTTTCTCTTCGTCAAAATTCTTAACCCAATCGGACTTTGGGGGTCAAAGTGGCACGCACTTTGGAAATTTCAAGTCCAAACATGCTGTAGAGAAAACAGGGTAAATACTACTAACACCAAAACACTGTTTGAAAAAAAAGCCCTCCATTTTACAATAAAAATTTCTACAAAAATTTTCGAAAATCATTACAAAGGGCATAGCCCATCTTTCCATTGAAATAAAATTAAAAATTCTCATTCATCAATTCTTTCAATCGGACCGGATACCATCCAATAATCCAGATAATTTTGAGCTATAAAAGCAAGGACAACTCTGAAGCTGTGGGTTGCATTACAATGTAATTATGTTTGGAAACTTTCAAACAAATTCCCTAGTACCAAAAATATTGTGTTTTTTGGGGGGATAAAATATCTTTTAGTTTTCAGGAGTAGTGTAACACATGTTTGCTATCTCAAGACACATTTTTTGTTCCTTTTTTTAATTCTTTTTAAATACTTACAAATTTACAACAGACTGTGCAGCCATGAACCTACTAAGTTGCACAACAGAATGTATGTCAAACATACAGTAAACCTACTTTGATTTGATTGTAAAACAATGGGTGGAAATTTCTATTGTCCTTCAAGTGATTAGGCTAATTAATCGGGTGATTTCACTTGTTTTAGGCAAGAATCAATCCTTCATAGTGATCCGTGCATCGAACCATGTGTTGCCTCTGAAGAAGAACCTGTAGGGGTCGATCCATCAGACCCTATAACTTTTATTATACCTGCCTTCATACGTATGGTAGGTCCTGTTAGCAGTAGATAGCAATTTTTAACAGTATTTTTCCCTAACTGTATTTTTCATATACATGCCACTGTAGTTGTGGCTTCTTTTTTAACCTATTTTTTTCTAGCTATTTGTGGATTTTTTGTCATCTCAAACATCTCTGTTGAGAAATGTAAAGATGATGGTTTAGTTTGCTATTACATTTATTAAAGTGGGGGGAAGGGGAGGGGGTGAATAGACAACCCTTTAATGGAGTAAATACCTTCTGTTTCTATATAACATTACTCTATGCTTTATTCGAGACATGACGTGAATAGCACATTGAAATCGTCTAATACAAACATTTGTTTCCATTTGACTATAAAGAAAAAAAATTGAAAAACTTCAATAAAAGTTTGATTGATAACCGTATCTTTTGTTTGCATGTTAACAATCAAAACCATATGGACTGATTGGGCGTATTATTTTCTCTGTATTAAAGAGGTATAAAACCAGTTCCAACTATTGCTGGTTTCTAAGACCATATTGTGTAAATACAGCAGTTTTTTTTGTTTTGTTTTCTCCTTACAAAACACTAAAATCCTTCATTTATGACACACTTTTAGTTGCATAGAAAGACCATATGGTGGTCTTGATTGAATGCTTATACAATCAGCGAAAAAAAAAAAATTTCATTTCTTGTATAACATCAAAACCATATGGACTTGCTTGTAAAATTATTGCTGAACAGAGTCAACCTCTGTTTCTCTCTTTACATAAGCATTATCTTGTACACTTTCACAATTCAAATGCAGTGTTCCAAGGGCCATTCTCAGTGTATAAACTCTAAAGTTGCATTTTCGGGACCAAATCAAATCTTTTAACGGAAGACCCGTCTCACACACTAGCTCCTTGAAACCATGTCATCTTGAAGCATATAAAATGTAATTCCCACAGAGTACATTTTCCACTCTCATAAACTCTTTAAACTAAAAATTCTTCCCTCTTTAATTTGCCTTTGAATTTGGAAAAGTTCAAGTCCAAACATGCAGTAGAGAAAACACCATAAATACTACTAACACCCGAAAACTGTTTGAAAAAAAAGGCCTCCTTTTTATAATAAAAATTTCTACAAACGTTTCGAAAAATCATTACAAAGGGCATAGCCTTTTCTTTCCATTGAAATAAAATGAATTCTCATTTATCAATTCTTTCAAACGGACCGGGATACCATCCAACCCAAAGATTGGTAATAAAATTGTCGGATTTGTCTTCTCGTGAATTACGCTGCATTGTGTGTAAAGCTCCATACACAGGCTGCACACGATGTTGTTTCACACTTGAATACCGTACACAACACACGGCCTGAAGTGAGCTCCGTGCAATCGGAAGCTATTTATTCCTGTGCATCTTAACTAAAATTATTTTGCAATGGGCATCATTACTTAGTTGTATCAAAAAGGTGTTATTTTGTGAATCCTAAAAATGGAATACTTTCTTAGAAAAGGAAAATAAATTAACATGGGCCTACTTCTATCTCTCTAGTTAAGAGTGACTGTACGTCCAAGCCAAGGACAGTTCCATCTTCAATTTATAGGGTCGGTGTATACAACATATGCAAAAATTAAGTAATAATATTGATTAATATTGTTGCAACAAAATTCTTTTCTTTTTTTCGGTGGGCTTTGGATATTTTTACTCTTCTTTGATTCTGATTTTATGCGAATTTAATTAAGGAAATAATTTAATTATTCGTGCATTGCATTTTGTGACCCCACTTCAAGAAAATGGAACGGTCGTCCGCACAGGTCCTCAGCGAATTCGTTTAAGCTGGATTAGTCGTACACCTGCTCGCATGGGTCATATTTATTCAGGATCTTTAGTGTATGTTTTCGGGAGAAAAGGAATCGCTGTGACCCAAATGCCAAATAAATTGACCTAACTTTGACCTGAAATCGAAGCTTGTAATGTTGTTTAACATTTTATCAACCACTGCTGGACAGGGAGTACTGTGTCATCTTGTGTTTTTTTGTTTCTTTCTTAGCTACATTCAGTTTGGTAAATTATCTTTAACTAAAGTCATCATTGTTACCGTGAACAACCTCGAATAACTTATCGCAAAAGGCTATACAAAATGGTAAAGTGTAAAGATCTATATTTTATAGCAATTTTTTTGGGAAAAGGAACTATAGTATTCAATGAGAGAATAAAAAAACAGAACCAGCAACATTTGAACACTTGGTTATTCCTCGAACAATGAAATTAAATCAAGCTGTGTTAGAAAAGGCTTAGATATAATAATAATAATAATAATAATTATAAGTAATATTTATATAGCGCATAATCAGCAAAGCTGCTCAAAGCGATTTACAAATGTAAAACTCAAAAAACAAATAGTAAAAAAAAAACCAAAATATTAAATATATAGAACCAATAAGGCAAAAAATGTAAAAGCCAATTTTAAGCAACAATATAAAAAACACTAAACGATACTAAAAAAATATTTTAAAAAAGCCCAAAACGCATATAGTCCAAAAAAAATTCAGAAGTAAGTAAATAGTAAAATAGATTAAATCATAGTCAATGTTTAAATATAAATAAGTATGAGAAACTATAATACAGTAAAACAATTATTGTAAAAGCCTAAAACAGATAGTAATAATAAAGTTATATAATAATTATATCTTAAGTAGTCACAGCATTTCATGGTCATAAACTCAAGATGCAGATGTAATGGAAGTCATCAATTTTAAAGACAGTTTCTGACTCTGCCAATGGGTTCTAAGTACTGACTGGAATAACCTTTCTTTAAAGCTATACGCAAAATAAAATGACCAAGCCTGCAAACTATGAAATTGTATCCCTTTAAATTCTGATCTCAATTAGCCACATCTCCGCAGAAATTTTACAACATCAATCCTTTTTTCTTGAAGTCCATAGCAATTTTTCTTGTAGTTTTTAGTTTTTCAACTACTATTAACCACAGCAACAACAAAAAAACAATGAAACCTTTATACAAACACAACTTTTTAAAATAATTTTAATAATGAGATTGACTTCAAAAATAGCAATGCACTATAAAAATGACAGATGGACTTTTTTTACTGGTTAATCCGTAAAAATAATCAGAAGGGGAAAAAAAATAGTTGACTTTCTTCCCATTCCAGCTCAAAGATTTCAAAGATGAAACCTCTAACAGGTGCCTCTTCAATTACTGGCAAAAATTTGTTTTCCCCTCCAAAAAATAGAACTTAGAAAAAGAAAAAAAACCTCCTCAAAAAATCATCATAGAATCCATCTTCTTACGTCTCATTTGGTTAGGAGGTGATTAAGAAGCCCTCAGAAAAAAAAGGAAGGAAAAAAAAAGAAAAAACTGCGCCTGTGCAGTATCTGACGACTATATCGCTTTAGTTTACCCTCCATTTTATTCTCTTACTTCTTCTATCCTTTTCCTTGTCTAAAAACCCCTATGGGACACCTTTGAAAGATTGCATGCTTACTTTAAACAGATTCTTTTAGTATTAGAGATATGAATAGTTAATCGCCATCATTCTCATCAGGCGGAACGCCTCTATCGTTTCGACGTCACGAAACTGTAATTCGCTAATCTGTTTGCTTGATTGGGAGCAACACTGCGTTTTCAGTCTGTCGCAGTCGTCGGCCAGCCCCTTAATCAGAGAGATGACATCTAATGGGGCGAATACACTTCTTCTTCTCTCCCCCCATTCTTAACGAGCTTAAGAAAACTCGTAAGATCGTAGAATAATGTGTGAGTAATTCAAATTTCATGGATGCAATAGAGAGAAAGAAAAAAAGAAAGACAAAAAAAAAATTGCACATTTTTTGACTGATCGTGCACTTCATCAAAGTATTCAATACCGCGGAAGAAAACTAACTTATTAGCATATCAATCTGCCAGGAAATTTTTCTATCAACTTCCATTCCATTCTCTTAGTTTTCTTAGTCGTACTGTTGCGTTTCTGAAATTAAGATGAAATTCTACAGTATGAATGAACGTAAAATGGCATAAGGACTAAGGAGTATTAGTTCTGTTGTGTTTTTGTTTCGTTTTTTTTCCCTTAAAATTTCATGTTAAAACTATTGCATAAAATTTTGTATATTACTTAACAACAGAGTGTGCATGAATCCTTCAGTGCATGATGAAGAAGGCACTGGTACTAATATGTCGAAACTTTTTGTAAAGTTTTGTAAACTGTTCATCTAAGAAAGTAAAGATGAATCATAATAATAATAATAAAAAATAAAATAAAGTACTTGAAAGAAAATTTTGCATATATGCAAATAGTTATGGAATGATTCTGTTATCGCCATTTGTAGCTGGAAAGTTTACAGTGAGAATTCTATGGATTTATATTGGAGAGGATAAATGGGATAGAACATGGGTGTGGGAATGGGGATGAGGGATTAATCCAGTAATATTCAATTATTTCAGTATACATTTTTCAGTATATATATTTATATTATATATATATTTATATATATTTTTCAGTATATGTACACGTACAATCCCTGTGAAGTGAACAATTAACGGATTCAATTTCCAACACATATTGATTGACCTTTTCAAATTTGATTTGAATCATAAAAGGCCACCGGTAAGTGTTTCCTGGAAATATATATGTGGGCAAGACCAAACCGTCACATATGCTCACACTGTTTTTACAGACTTTGGAAGAGCATTTTTTATTACAAAGTTTAAGTAAGCTTATGTCTGAGCAAACTTATGAGGGTTGGAATGCTTTAAGCAGGGAGCTGCTAATCTAATGTTAGAGTAGCAGCTCCCTGGTACCTCTTAAAACTTAATACTTCGTACTTTTTTCGGTGTGCTAACATTTTCAGTCAATAAAGTTACGTGCTGATGGAATTATAGCTTTGAATATTATCTGCAGATTTAAAAGGAAATTCTAGTTTTCTCTCAAGAAAAGAAAAACAAGACTTCTTTATGTTTTATGTTTTTGCAAACCATATCAACCTCCGCAGTGAAGGCAAAACACCCCAAATGCCAAAAAAACCGAGCACTTAGTGTTACTTTCTGAAATATTTTCCTTGCGAAGAAATATCTGCAGGAAATAGTTTGCATTGTGAAGGATATACCTAGCCAGTGTAATTTGATTTGAGCCATCAAACCAATTGTTATTTGCCTTGCAAGTTCTGTATTGTATTAAATTTTATATCTCAGACTTTGCTACAGCTCTGAGCTAAACATATTCCTCTGTAACTTTTCATTTTGACCTTAAATAAACTGTATCAGCTGCTGTAGAGTCAACTGAAACTGGAAACCCTCATAAATTTCTTTAATTTCTCCCCTAGTAATGAATATTTAAGAGGTAGGTGATATTTCCCAGTGCTTTTCCGGCCGATTCTACTTCGGCAATTGACCCGAAAAATTTTCCATTGTCGTTGAGAAGATCCTGGAAAAATGTTTATGCTGTTAACTTTGTCACGAAATTTTTCTTCAATCTGTTAAAAACAACTAAAAACTTGACAAATTTGTCTCACAAGAGTAGGTGTATTATGTGCACCCCCTCCTCTCTCCCCTTCCCCCAGATGTTAATGTCAAATCACCAAAGTTCCCTGAAGTTGAAGGATATATAATTTACCTTGCAGAATTGCTCCATTGAATAAAAAAAATATGAAACACTATGAAACGATCAATGATAAGTTTGAATGATAGCACGCTATGTTGTGACCAATTACTATTTACCTTTCTACCAGTTTTTTTGGGGGGATGGGAGGGTTTGGGGGGGGTGGGGCATGAATAGCTTATAAATTAGCTAGTGAGTGATACTCATAAAATTGGGGACAAACAGCCATTGGCAAATCCTTTCGGAAATTGATACGTGGGTCAAATGACAGCCAAAATAAACCAGTCATCTTCCGTTTTGTTTTTTTTGGCCAGACCTTATGATGTCAGAGGATAATATGTAAATGACAAAGCATCTTAGTAATTGTAGATAAGCATTATTTTCCATGTCTGCAAGCAGATTTTTAATAATTTCACCAAGTCTTTCTCAGAGTAGGATTGAATTTGATGAAAAGTATGACAACGTTCTTCTTTTTTTTTGGATCTCACGAAATGAAAGTTGTGAGCCAGTTAACGGTCCCATCCTGTTCCAACATTTCCTCATCCTGGCATTTGTCGTACTAGCATATAATGTAAAACCCACACGTTTTCAAACTTCTACTCCATTATGTGAAATGTTAATTAATTTGTAGAGCCAACCAGTGGCATTGCATTTTATGATCAAACGGCATCGAGAAATTCGTAGAAATCAACTCAAAAAGCTGCTTGAAAATGTTCAGGGTACCCTGCAGAGGTTGCACAACAGTTTGGTCAAGTTTTGTCGTTCTTTCGATACGGAAAACTACGAACAAACTTTGCACAAGATGTTCAAAGGCGGAAGATGGCGAGCAGGTCGCAAAACAGTGAAAATAGTGTGAAATGTAATTTGTGACTTAATTAGATTGAATATGATATGTACCAATCATCAAGGGGTAAACTTGTCAACAAAGAGGTTTACTAAAAGGGAATACTTATAGTCTGTTAGAAAAGTTGAAACCCTTGTTTACTAATTTTCTAAACAAATTTGTGAAGTTAATACAAAAAATCTTTCCAATTGCTTCCCAGTTCTCAAATGTAGAATTCAACAACTTGCATGGACAGAGAGGGTTAATCATTTAATATCACAGAAAAATGCAGATATTTTAATATGTTTGTATTGAGTTAGCAAGATTGAATTTAAAATTTGAAAAAAAAAATCCTTTTGGTTTAGAGATGGAAAAGAGATCTTGGTAAGTATGGTTTATATTTACCAGAAGTACATCTTATAAAAGACAAAAAAGAAGAAAAAAGAAGAAAAGAAAGACAAAAATAAAGGAAAAGAAAAGAAAAAAGCCGAATAAAACAATCAGTCAAGTAATCAATCAATCAATCTATCGATAACCCAATTAATGATGTATTTTATGACAACATTCATACTGGGTTCGTTTCCCCAGAAATAGACTGTAACCAGCCGATAGTGCAATTCAAGCCTTACAAAAAAAAACTTGGATTTTTTTTTTTAACATTTGCAGGCCTTATTTTGTAGTCTATTCTGGCTTTCAAGATATTCACGTTTAGCTTATTTTCAATTACTGGACTATTGGCTTTCAGTCAAAATCATGACATGTATGTTCCTCATTCCAGCCTTAGTGTTAATCCATCATATATGTGGTAGAAAGATTATGTTCTTTGAACATCGAATGAAATGACTAAAGCATCCATTGATGCTATCAAAAGTGCCATTTGTCCTTGACTAATTCATAATCAATTTTAAATATACGTTTACTTGAGGCCATCAAGGACTTTCTTTTTTGAGTAAAGGTTTTCCCCATGCTATATAGATTGTAACAATTAAATTCACCTTTGTGAACTCTTTGTTGACTTTTCTCGACTCTCCTGTTGCACTTTCCCATGTAACTTTGCTCCCAAATCATCTTGTAGAATCATTTTTCAAGACTCTGTTTGAGTTCAGCATGTAAAGTACAGTTTTCTTTGACTAACTCCAGGTCCACAGAATGAGAGATGCCCCCTCTCTCTCCCTCCCTCCCCCTATCCCTCTCCCCCCTTTTTTGGCCTATAAAAATGTAACCTGTTACCTCCAGATTACATTCTCCATATTATCTCTCTTCGGTATATTTGATTCTTTTGAATGTATAGGCTCGATCAATCTTACATGGGTGAATAACATGACCCTTAATAATTTATGTTTTTTATAGACTATTAATCCCCCTATCCAAGAAAAGTGTCTTTTGTTCATTAATAGCTTATCGAAGGTTGCGCCATCATCTCTGTATTAAATTATTAGTACATATAAGCAACAGAAAAATCTCATTGGCATCAACGTTTTTTTTTTTTTAATTTTGGCTTTTTTTTTTATCTCTCTCGAAATAATGAATCAAAGAGGATGAAGAAGATTAATGTTGTCATCAACAACAGCTCATTGAGTTTGATTATTTATTAAATATTCATGAGGAAGGATCTCTGAAGTGATCATTAATAATCAATTAGATAAACTTAATTAATAGTAGTAAAGAGAATACGATACCTTCTTCTCTGAAATTAAAGAGAAGCGCTATATCTTGCGAGGAAGATTTGTTAAAGATGACGATAGGCACAAGATTAATTTTCAGATGTTAGATCATTACAAAACATTGAATATCAGTCCAGGATGTATTTCGATATTAAACATGTTCATTTTTGAAAACTGACTCTTTAAACCGGTGAGGCTTGTCTATTATCATAACTGGACTATTGTATATAAACTTAAAGAGATCATTAGGTCACTTCCTCAGCTGGGACATGAAAACTCAATGGGGATAACATCAGACACTTATGGCCTCAAATGATGTTAATACTCTTGTCAAGAACAAATGGTGTTGACTGTGTCATCGAAAGGTGTTCTATTGTTGTTTTGAGGTTACAAGAACATATTTTGGTTTAGTTGTTAGAATTTGGATCTGTATGTGATTATCGATCATAATACCCTGCATGTGATAATCAATCATAGTACCCTGCAGGTGATTATCGATCATAATACCCTGCATGTGATAATCAATCATAGTACCCTGCATGTGATTATCAATCAATATACACTGCATGTGATAATCCATCATAATACCCCACCCTGCATGTGATTATCATCATAATACCCTGCATGTCATGATCATAATACCTACCTGTGATTATCAATCATAATACCCTGCATGTGATTGTCCATTATAATACCCTGCATGTGATTATCATAATGCCCTGCATGTGATTATCGATCATGATACCCTGCATGTAATACCCTGCATGTGATTATTGATCGTAATACCCTGCATGTGATTATTGATCGTCATGCCCTGCATGTGATTATCGATCGTAATACCCTACATGTGATTATCGATCGTAATACCCTGCATGTGATGATAATAATAATACCCTGCATGTCATGATCATCATAATACCTTGCATGTGATTATCATCATAATCCTGCATGTGATTATCATCATAATACCCTGCATGTCATGATGATCATAATACCCTGCATGTGATTATCCATTA
This sequence comes from Apostichopus leukothele, assembly GCA_010014835.2. Lineage (NCBI taxonomy): Eukaryota > Metazoa > Echinodermata > Holothuroidea > Aspidochirotida > Stichopodidae > Apostichopus > Apostichopus leukothele. The sequence continues at coordinate 895,974 of JAAAKB020000002.1, read as the reverse complement.
AATACCCTGCATGTGATTATCCATCAAATATCCTGCATGTGATTATCGGCCAAAATATCCTGCATGAGATTATCATCATAATACCCTGTATGTTGTTTACCTTTTCTTCTTCTTCTTTAAAACTGAATTTGTCTCTTGTAAAAATTCCTTTATTTAACTTTTTTTCTCTCATAATTTGGATAAGACATCTGAAAGTTAAACTACAGAAATTCCTGTACTGTTGTTTATTTTTATCTTTTTCATACAACATAAGCAGCATACACATAGTACTTATCATTATTTTAACAGAATTGATATGTTAGTGTAAGAGGTGTCATAGCACGTCTTTGTTATTCTACCCTAAAATATAAATAATACAATCCTCCAGAGTCATATTTATGGCTAAAAATTGTGTTGTTTTGAAATCTATATATATTTATATATATATACTGAAATATGATTGAATCCTCTGGTCGAAAACGTGACATCGTTTCCTTAATTTTATGAACCAACTCCGCAAAAATTTGACAGTGAATAGTTCTTCAAAATTCCATTTAATCAACTTCCATTTCATTGTTCACCCCCAAGAAGAACTAAATTATGCATAAAGGGAATCAATTTAATCTTTCTAATTACGCTACGGCTTGTGATTCAGATGAGTGTCTTGGTGTGATGTGTTCTGTACCTTAGAATTAGAAGGGGCCTGGAACATGCTTTCAATATTACAATGTCAAAAAAAAAAAAAAATGGGTCAGTATAGTTTTCGAGTGATTTTTACTCAATTGATTTTTTTTTTTGTGGAAATCATTGTGAAAGTTGATAGTAGTATGAAC
>JAAAKB020000002.1:721941-744668 GCA_010014835.2 Apostichopus leukothele | reverse complement strand
AATATGTAAGTATTTACTTGCACACGGGTCATTTCGTACTTTTTGGTGAAATTTGGCTCTTCCTGTAGGTTGTCATGGTGAAATCGTGCATTTCTTAGGGGTGTCCGAAATTGGCAGTGTTCCGAAATTAGCAATACTGACTATATAGTAAAGGCTTCATAATTGATGCACCTTAGTAATTGATGCACCTTCAAATATTACTAGTAACGATACAGCCGTCAGCCTAAACTATTTGCAGTCAAGCAGAGTTACATATTTGAAGAGTTTAATCCATTTCAGGTACATGATGATCAAATTGTGTTTTTTTTTAAGCTTTTTACACCCTCCCCCAGTTTTACTCTTACTCCCTATAAAAAACTAAACTTACCTCAATATGATACCACTACACTGGGGCCTGACATGTCTGAGCGTAGAGGCTCAGCATAGCAAACAGAATCCAAAGTTAATGGATGTATACTGAGTCCTACACTACAGTTAGCTTATCAACGAATGTGTCAAATTATGGGTATGAAAGAACTTGACACGGCATACATTTGGTGGTCAAATTCTGCTCAATTATATGTTGTGTAGGCACAGAACAATAAATATTTTGAAATCATTACATTTCTGAAGAACTACAAATAACGAAATATGAGTGATTTGGAAGTTTCGTTGATCGTCATGGTTAAACAAATCCTTAAGTGCGTCAATTATGAGCCCACCATGCTACTTCTAGGCATAGTTCCAACTCCAAAATCACATGTTACTCAAATATGTAATTTACCATACCATGGTCTTTGTAATCGGTGGTGTAATATTTGTTATGGTATAGTGATGGGAACCATCCAGAAATTTGCTAACAGGTACATGTTTTTATCCTTTGACAGCCAGGTCTGTGTTCATATTCAATTTAAACCAAACTATACTTTGGACATAACAGTTAATAATTTAGGGTTCACATTTTGTGTAGCAGCGCTGAAGTCTTCAAATTTTGGTTTTTATTTCTACATATTTAAGCACTTATATAGCAATTTGCCCATTTTGCATAGCATTTTGCTATGTGATACTCTCTAAATTTGTCCCTGCATTCATAAGCCTAAGATTTTTACTGTAATGATGCACTTATATGTTCAGCGAATAATTTAGTGTTTAAAATTTTGTGTAGCAGCTTTAAAGGTCACTAAATTTTGTGATTAACAAAATTGCCTATGGTTCACATGTAAAAAACCACTATACTGTGTATATATCTTTGGACTTGCATAGAAATTTGACAATTTGCATAGCATTTGGCGATGTGATAGTGGTTTAATTATCCCTGAACATTACCTGTACTAATATTGAGGAATTGCTTTTTAATGTTTATTACATGCAATGTTATCATCCCAATGGTATTTTAAGTCATCCATGAAAAAGTTTGGAACCTGCAAGTGTGCTATTCTATGGCCCTGCAAGCCTAGCAGTACAATACCCCACTGAGAGAGTTGGAAGAATTCCTTTAAGCATTTCATATGGTGTATTTTGCATAAATTTCAGTTATTGGGCATTGCAAGTTTGTTTACTATATGTTCGCAAACAAAGTTTCTCACACAAAAAGTGGGCACTTCTATGGTTCAGAAATATCATACTCTTGCTCAGCCAGTCTTTTTTCCCATTGCTGTGAAGTTAAGCTAATGCTCCAAGAAGTCCTGTCTATGTATAGATTAGTTGTAAAACCTGTAGAAACTACATCAACCACCCATCAAAACATGATATTGTGTAGGTATGGTACGTTCACACATTGATGACTGCTTTCAGGGCACCTAGCCAATTCACCCCATATTCAGTACATATGATTTTGATAAATATGGGGAAACTAATTTAATTTGAAAAAAAATGGGGTAGAATAATGTGTCATCCCAAGAAATTGGATAGGCTAACAGTATCGTATACATCATGTATGTCATTGAAAACAAATGGATTTGATAAAATCATTCTCAGACTTGAAAAAAGTAGTTACCAATTTTCATTTCATTCTAAATTTACACACAAACACTCTGCTATCCACATCAGGTAGGAAGGGAATATCATCAAAATATGATATTTCAGAGGAAAACATTTGTTTTTATCCTTTCATTACCTCAAATAAACTGTATCGGCACTGGAGAAATTTAAATTAATTCCCAGACTGGCTGGTAATGGCTTGGACAGGATAATGAATTTTTCAGCTGTTCCCACATTGGGTACATCAGTATGTCAATATACCAAAAATACCAGGTATTTCGAAGAAACTTCAGTACCCGGTAAAAAAAGTACACGTTTAAAATACTGACCCAGGTAACCCAAGCGAACTTGAGGATATTCTGGCTGCTATCGTAATCCTTACCGGTAGTCCTGAACTGTAAACATTCTTTCTGCACAATATTAGCCCTTGTACCTGTTGCTTGTACTGTGTGTGTAAAAAACCATATTCAGATCATCATCATAGATAGTCAGCATATAGCCAATGAGCTAACCGTACAAAAGGTCAAAGAAGGGACAAAAAGGTAAATTCCCAATCACGTATAATAATACCCTCACTTTGCTACGGCTAATTGCTTAAAAACTTCAGCATAGTTGTACCATACCTTAAGCACAGTTTCCCCCCAAATGGTTTTCTCCAGTTTCTTTTCACGAACGTAGTTTGTCAAATGCTCTAACAAGTTATTTTGGGCAGAAACCGATTCTGCGAAATGTGTGTGAACAACACTGATTTTCATACTTTATTTTCATTTTTTTTCAAATCATTATTATCATTTTTATCGTAACTGCTGAAGCTCAGCATGCATATTTTCCATGCCAATTTTGAATTGTAGTGTGTATTCTTCCAGGAAAACTCATACCACATATCAAAATAGGAAAGGAAAGTTGTTACATTCAAGCACACTCAATCAGTCTTCTTCATAAACTGAACTCTTCATTGTAGCAATTGTAAAGAGTTTTCATTTTCCATATTCAGACACAAATTGTTAATTTCTTACTGTTATTGAAAGGGGAAAAGCATTGCCTATTAATACTGGAACGATATGCATCTGCTACCTGCAGTTCGTTCTTCATTTTTGCTACTTTTCAACAGGAATGCTTCATTTCATGTGACGTTATCAGTCATCTCTCACATCAGCAGACTATATCTACATTACCATTTCTAGTTGACAAGGTTTCTTGAGATAATTGGTTTGATTTGTTTTGTCTTTTTTTCTTTAAGGTCATTGACCTCTTTAGAGCCAGCCCCTGTTGCTGGCAACAAGGGGGTGAATGGTCCAGGGGGAAAGCAGACCAGCAACAAAACCCAGCTGCAGGCAGACGGGAAGTGCAACGGCGAAATGAAGACGGAAACAGTGAGTCTTTTGGAACACTTTCATGACAGGGGTACTAAAAAGTACCACCAGTTAAATTTGACAATTGAACGACTGACAAAACACAGGATGTATTCCTAAAAAGGGCTAGCCAGGCTGTAGACCTAGAAATACTGAATTAAGACTTGTCTGAACCTATTTACTGTATTTGTCTTATCATCCCATTGATGATAATCAGCCTTTGAACAATTAATAGCCTTTGATGGTAATGTCTATAGCAAAGATGTGCAAGTTCAGTTATCATATCAGCTTTCAGAAGTGAACAGAGAGTTTAGAAGGGAGATAGTTGTACACCACTCACAAGCAATACATCACTACAATCACTGACAGCCAAGTCCATGTCTATTCAAGCATTCATTCACTCTTATGAGATTTAGCTCGTTAGCTTAGTATCACTCAGTCCATGCTCTCCCTATATCTGTCTTGACGTATTGTCCCTTGTTTCGCGTACTGACGAATTTGCATATAATTATATTTTGTTTTACGTAATGATGAATGATTTAAAACATCTGCATGCCCTTAAAATTGTTCGACAACCTTTAAATTTTAATTGGCAATAAAATGTAATTTGATGTCTGTAACTTAAATCTAAGGGACTGCTTAAAAGATATTATTTGTGATCAAAAATTCAGTTGCAAATTAGTGAAATGATTTGGACTGTGATATACCGTTTTTGAACATTCGTCAGTACGCGGAACAGGGAACGATATGTTCATATAGTGGTTAAGAAGAGTCTGAGGATTTCTTGGGCCCATTCCCATCACCATAACATCAACGTCATGGAAAATGACACTGAAAGAATGAACACACATAAGCAGGGAATCTTAGGCTAGATCTGATATTTAGGATGCATGTACCATGTGTTGAGTACACAACTACTCAAAAGTGGTTAAAATTAGAAAGCACTGTACTAGGGATATTTCTCAAAGATTCAGAACACTCAAACAGTTCTGGCATAGAAAATCTCAAGATTCTTTGTGTTTTGGATAATTGCTGTGTATTGATTATTTTACTGTATAGGTATATTTATAGCTGACTCTCAACCACTGACATTGTCATCTTTTTCAGACTCCACAGATAAAAAATGAGGCTGCAGAACAGCCTGTAACATCACCTCAATCACAGACCAAAAGACTTCAAGGAAGACAAACAAACCAGTTGCAATATTTACAGAAAGTTGTCATGAAGGCCCTTTGGAAGCACCAGTTTGCTTGGCCTTTTCACCAACCTGTTGACCATATCAAGTTAGCTTTACCTGTAAGTAATTCTCATGTGGATGAAAGTATTTCATTGAAGACTGCTATACAGGAAGTTGTCATGTCTTCTGTTTCCCTCTCGCCCTACAGCTGTTAAAAGATTTTCACTTTCCATTAGACTGACAACATTTCAGACAATCCTACCCCTACAAAGGTTCAAATAACCAGAAAGCATGGGTCTCTTCTGGAGTAAGAAACATAAGCAAAAGTACAGACTACAAGGTGTACTCTTAAATACCTAGGTGGAAGTACATTACCAGTAAATTTTGATTTGATCAGCAAATGGGAATGCAAGGCCCTGCTAAAATATTCCCTGTTTCCAAAGCGAATATGTCTGCTTTCTGATCTTCATCACCAGGATTACTATCAAATCATCCGCCACCCAATGGACTTAGGCACAATCAGGAAACGCTTACAAAACAACTTCTACCACAGTGCAAAAGAATGCATAGCAGACTTCAAGCTCTTGTATACTAACTGTTATGTTTATAATAGTCCTGGTGAGGTAAGCATGTCAACAGCGTCCTCTATCTTCAATTACTCCAATTTTGTCTTTTTTAGGATTATCTTGATGTCATCAAACACCCCATGGACTTGGGCAGCATTAAAAAGAGATTGGAAAGCATCTACTACTACTCTGCAAAAGAATGCATTGCAGACTTCAAGCTCATGTTTACAAACTGTTACACTTACAATAACCCAGGAGAGGTGAGGTTTCAATGTCTGCATGCAAGTTTGTTGTCGTTCCAGTACAAGATGTCTGCTCTATGTGCTTTGTCTCTTTCTTTTTTTTTGGTTCATATTATACAATTCCTTTGCTGCTTGTAGATTTAGTTGTTATTGGATACTTTCAACTAATTTGCTACTAAATCAATCACAATCGTTGTTCTAGGAAGTTTAGATTCCATGGAGGTTTTTTATTTATCTGATTGATAATTATGGCAATAACACAAGATTTTTGGCAATTATGCTACATTTGTTTTCAGATTTTTTTTTAAATGTTGGTATTTCGAATTTCATCCTTCTTTTGTAACCTGATTTATTTCTCTCTTACGGAGACTTTGGAGAAATCCGTATTTAAACCACCATCCTCATCATATTAATAGTCTTTGCATCGTATGTCTCTTTTTGTTTAGGATGTCGTCCTGATGGCTCAAGCACTGGAGAAGTTGTTTCTCACTAAGGTTGCTCAGATGCCTCAGGAAGAAGTTGAACTCCCTCCACCATCCAAACCAGGAGATGCAGGAGCTAAAAGAGGAAAGAAAGGCAAACGTGTAGCACCACCTAGTGAGTTAACTTCTTATCTATTTGTGAAGGTCCATGTCTATACTCTTTATCTTTGGTTTGGCTCTAACATTAGAGTTCAGGCATTGATACTAGGTGGCTAATAGAACACACTACCCTTCTAACACTCATGTTAAATAGTGTTGAACCTAAACCACATTCGTTTGGGGCATGTTGATAACCAAGCACATTCATACACAGTAATATGAAGGCAAGAATATGGGACATCAGTGGTTTGGGAGGAAAATATAAAAGGTTGGCCTGTTTTGGCGACATTTATGCATGGAAAAGATCATGCATAGGATGTTGCTAGATGTAGAAAATGCACAATTGTAAGATGTGTAATGTACGATGGTGAAGATAGTTGTTGGTATGCTTTATAATGCAAAGAAAATTTGAGAAATATTTACACCCGTCAAGGAGATTATAAGAAAGCATTAGAAATTGTATTCCAAATAAGCATTAATTTGACACTGAGTCTATACCATATTCAGTAGAGCTGGTGTCCTTGGTATCTTTCCGCTTGACTTATCCATGATCAGTGGTTTTTGGAAGTGACTAATTGTGCCTAATGTTTTGTCCATTTCAGGAACAGTTAGGGCTAATTCTGTTAACCAGACAGAACCTATCATAGATGATGTGGAGGAGGAAGATGAGGAGGAGGAGGAAGAAGAAGAGGAAGAAGAAGAAGAAGAACCTCTTCCTCCTCCTCCTGTCAAGGCTGTTCCTATGGTAGTTGAACCACCCCCAGTTGTTACACAAACTCCACCAACACCTCCAGCAGCAGTAGCAACACCTTCATTTACTACGCCTCAGCCTGTGTACACATCTCCCCCTGCACCAACTCCAACAAAGGTAAAACTTATACTTTGTCAGGCATGTTAGAGGCACAGAAAGAGGTCTATGCTGCCCATCTTTTGGCTTTTTTAAACAATTTAAAAAAAAATTCTTTGCCCTTTGTTTCAGTGATAATATTAGTTAACCGTACCATAAACCGCAAGTCTTGTTATTCATGATAGAGTTCTAAAGAGTCCATAGAGACTTCTTTTCATTTATTAACCTTTTTGGCATGGATACTGTGATTCATGTAGCTTTATCCTAATCAAAAAAGGTGAGATCAAAACCATGTTTTAATCCCAGGATCTTTATTCCAATAAGATTGCTGATTCATGCTATGGTAACATAATTGACTTGAAATGCCTAAGTGTTTGTGCGCAATTGCGACAGATTCTAACATCTTATGAAAGGAAGAATGTGTTCCGTGTTTCGTACAATGAAAGAGGAGACAACTGTGTTGAGTTGAGCCTTTGATATGAGGCAATGAACAAGACCTTTCATCATTGATCAAATATTGCTATGTTGATAGTTTTAAAAAGACTGAATTAGTATGAAATTTGAGTTTTCGTCTTTCTTGTATTGTCTTTATTCTTAGCTTTGACTAACTTTTATATTTCATTTTATAGTCCAAAAGAGGGGTCAAGAGGCAGGCAGACACTACAACACCATCAACAGTTGCACCAAACTTGCCCATGAATAATGAATACGATCCCACCCAGCCAAAGCCTGCCAAAATTCCAACAAGAAGAGAGAGTAACAGACAAATAAAACCCCCTAAGCGAGATCTCCCTGAAGCTGCCCAACATCAGAAGGGAAAGAAAGACATCAAACTCACCGCTCAGCTGAAATACTGTGCAAATATCATTAAGGATTTCCTGTCTAAAAAACATTCGGTAAGATTGATTGTACTCTTTGCATATATAATGTACATAAACAAGCTTCAAACAGTGATATCACACATCTGAGGTATGATTGTAACCATCACAACTTGACAGGACAGAAGATGTTGGATGTGATCCTTGGTGGCACTTGTTTGTATGAATTTGACAGTCTTCTTGAGTTATTATGCATTATTAGGGGAACTGACATCATCATCGATTAAGTAGGAAAGTAGCATCTCAGACAGAATATTTTAACCTTAAACCATCTTCCTACACTTTAACATTTGACTCCTGGACCATAACAGTAACACACATTTAGCAAACTGGCATAGTCTTGTGTATAATTCAGAAGGTGGGAAAAGGTGGTGGTTACCTACTGATCCTTACAAATTCCGCCCACATTCAAACCTGTCAGGTGTTGTTGGGCTCAGGAGGGTTAGGGTTAAAGATTAATATTAAAATCCTACCAAAAATCATGCTGATCTATGCTGCCCATCTTTTTTTTATTTCTTTGCCTTTTGTTTCAGTGACAATATTAGTTAAACGTAATATAAACCCAAGTCTTGTTATTCATGATACAGTTCTAAAGAGTCCATAGAGACTTCTTTTCATTTAATAACCTTTTTGGCATGGATACTGTGATTTCATGTAGCTTTATCCTAATCAAAAAAGGTGAGATCAAAACCATGTTTTAATCCCAGGATCTTTATTCCAATAAGATTGCTGATTCATGCTATGGTAACATAATTGACTTGAAATGTTTAAGTGTTTGTTGTGCGCAATTGCGACAGATTCTAACATCTTATGAAAGGAAGAATATGTTATGTGTTTCGTACAATGAAAGAGGAGACAATTTTGTTGAGTTGAGCATTTGATAGCATTTGAGTTGAGCATTTAATAGCTTATATTTGTATTAGTAGTGTGAAAGGCACTTTGGTAAGGGCTTCAATACAATAGGCTATCAAAGAAGTAACTACCAAATGACAATTTCTTTAAGGAAAGTTTTGAATTCAATTGTCAGGTTTTTATTGATGGGAAGAGGAAGTAGAAAGTGTCCATCTCTCTGAGGATTGGTGTGTTAATATCATATCTATATATTGTCTCTTTTAACAGGCATATGCTTGGCCATTTTATAAACCTGTTGATGCTGATGTGCTACAGCTCCACGATTATCATGAAATTATTAAACATCCTATGGATCTTGGTACTGTCAAGGTGAGTCTCATTTTGCGGTTCATGCTCCCTGATAGTAACAAGTTCATGATGGATAGGCATGATAGAATCCTGGGTGCGCTGAGAATGAAGCAATCGTTTTACAGGTAGCTGCAGCTAAATTGCTTTGCTTGGGAGGCCATTCTCTCTTTCGCTATCTGCAACATGTGGAACAAGTTCACAAGATTTGTTTGATAGAGAAATTGAATTGGACCAGTTCTTCTTAAATTGTCTCTTAACCATTTACTAAGCAACCTTTTTGTGGCAGGGATGAAGTCTTTTAAGTAGCTTTAATCCCAATCAAAAAGGTAACAGAAAAGCCATGTAAAATCCCAGGATCTTGCTTCATATAAGATTACTGATTCATGCCATGGTAACATGCTAATTGTAAGAACTGAGCAGTCAGACCATAACTTTTATTATCCGACCTTGTTCTATCCAAACCATCTATATGCTTAGCAGTTCACATAATTGTTTCACATTATGGAACTTGGTGTACAGCTTGAATGTTTTTCAAATGATTTAGTTGAAACAAAATAGTTTTGAAAAGATTTTTTTTTAAATTACACTAAAAGTAGTGTAGTTGTGGATGAATCCCCCTGGTTGGATACCGTTTATCAGAATGTATTTTGAAACCGACTCAAAGATATTGGTCATTGTAACATGCATCGATGCGAGTGAAAATGTTTTAATTGATTAAGACCAACTGTTGTTCTTGTAAGTTGCTAACCACTTTGTCTATAACATTGCACGTGTACCTTACATATTCAAAATTTACAGAAAAAGATGGATGCTAGAGAGTACAGGAATTCAACAGAATTTGCCGCAGACATGAGAATGATATTTACAAATTGTTACAAGTACAATCCTCCAGATCATGACGTCGTTGGAATGGCTCGTAAATTGCAGGTATGGAAAAAAACAAACCTAGGTTCTGCTTGTGAAGGGGAAGAATGGAGATGGATGGGTCTGGGTGTTGATAAAACTGGACATGGGAGCAGTCAAAAATGAAAAGGAGCTCATTGGAGGGGCTTTATAATTGCTGATGGGTGATGTGGCATAAGAAAACTGGTTCCCGGTGAAGGGGTATGAGTGGTGATGGGTGGGGTAGGGCTGGATAAAAGTAAAGATTAGGAAATGATGGGAGCAGTCACAAAATGAAAAAGTAATATTGGTAAACTGAAGTCATCTAGTGTTATTATGTGATAGTGATAACACATCTTTGTAGAGTATTTCTTAACAATGATCCTTCAGTTGATACATTGGTTCCCTTCAGTTGTCACTGTAAAATGAATATTTACCCATAGCATAACTCTCTTCAATTTTTAGGAGGTATTTGAAGTCAAATTTGCTAAAATGCCTGACGATCCCTTAGAAGAAGACCTCTATGCTAGTGAAGATGCAAGTGTAACCACACCTGTGGCAGTCAACGAGAGAGTCAACGACAGAGTACCTCCAGTGACTGGTAGTCCCAGCAGTTCATCAGAGTCATCTGAAGAAGAAGACAGTGAAGATGAAAGGCAACTTAGATTAGAACAATTACAAGACCAGGTATGTCTTCTCCTTGACAATAGAAAAGGAAAATAACACGTTGCAATAGTCATGAACAACAAAACTTTGCATCTGGCGTTCTCGTCAAACTGTAGTTTTGATGGTGTATGCCATGTGTCATGAGAGTTGCACTCTTGGGAGAATTTTACCATCGCTGTTTACTGCCTGTGATTAAAATGTATGGATGGGATGGTTGGTTTCGTGGGCCCACGATCAATAGAGGGCAAAGATTAAAGCTCAATATTTCATTACCAATGATGGAATTTGTCCACCCTCATCAAAAAGAGAAGGAGGAATGTTGATATGGGGAAAGGGGGAATTTTTTGGATGAGTACATTTCTGATCACTTGTAGCAAGTCCTGTAAGTGCATTTGCCACTGACATAGTCCTGATATCTTAGGATATTCTTGGTATGGTAATGCGCAGTACCCTAAATGCCTAATAATGTGCAATGGTTAAGGTAGAGGAGTGCGAGATGATGATAACCATGCGTGTCATTTGAGTTCCATCTTCCTCAAAGCATACCACTGCTCTCTGTTTGTGCGTTCTGCCAAGCTGTCTGTGGTTGTATGCTTGAGTTTGGGATACATGATACAGAGAGGTTTCTGATTGCCCCATTACAATGTTAACTTTTGTCATCTAGGAGCTTGAATAGACAATTGTATTATTGAGTCCATTAGTGTGGTCTGAAGATCGCATCTCTTTCGGTCTCTTATTTTTATAGTGTTGATGTATTTGTATGATGATACTGTGCTGCTGGTATTGAGTATTCAGATTTGATTTTTGCAGCGTGGAGGAGATATTTAAAACCTATTTTTAAACTGATTTTTGCCCCTTACAGCTTAGGTTAGTTCATGAACAGCTTGCCCTCCTGAAAAGCTCGAAGAAAAGGAAAAAAGAGAAGAAAAAAAAGAAAGAGAAGCATAAAGACAAAACGAAAGAATTAGATAGTGATAAACAAAGAGAAAAAGAACTTGAAAGAGAGAAAGAAAGAGAGAAAGAACTTGAAAGGGAAAGGGAAAGGGAAAAAGAATTGAAAGAGAAGGAGAAAGAGCATGAGAGGTTACTTGAACAAAAGAGGATACAGGAAGAAGCAGCGCTCAAGGAGAAAGCCAAATCTGGCTCTAAAGCAAAAAATAATTCCGAGAAACCCAAGCCCAAGAAGACAAGGTAAGCTTTTACTGACCCTCTGATTGCCTACGTGTGTTGTGTAATAAAGCTTGCACATTCGAGTTGTGTACTCGTCAGGCAGTGAATAATTTATTGAAATTTTGAAACTAAAGTTCATGTGTACAAAAAAAGGCTATACATATTTGCACTTTTATAGCAACTTGACCATATTGTATAGCATTTTGCGATGCGATTTAAGATAAACTATTCCTGGGGTGGGCAACCGAGTGGGTGTTACTGGAGGGAGGTGAAAATTGCAGATTCTAGAAAGGCTGTAACCTTTTCATTACACGGTCTCCCCACTTTCATGGTAAGCGAGCTTGAAATACCTAGAAAAGGCCAGAACAGAAGTGTCCATGTGAAAATAGCAGAACTTCCTGTTTGTGGGGTTGGCTGAATGAGGATGGGTGTTGGGAGAGAGTGTACATGCTTTTTTTCCCAAGAAACTGGCAAGAATTTCACTGGGGATGGTGCATATGATTTGTAGTTAATGGTACTGAGACCTGTATTTATTTTCAGAGCAAGAAAGTCTACTTCCAAAGCCAAAAAGCCTCCAGCAGAAGAAAGTGAAGATGAAGACATGGGCAAACCGATGTCATACGATGAGAAGAGACAGCTAAGCTTGGATATCAATAAATTACCTGGTAGGTCATCGTCATTGGAATGTAGAAATAAACGTTTCAAAGATTTCTAGAGCCAATTTGGAAGAACACTGAATGGACTAGCTCGTTAAGGGTAAAGTGTTGTAAAAGTGTAGGATGGGAAATATTGGGGTAGTCTTCTGAAAAAATTTGGTTATTGCTGATGCACAAATATGTAAAATTCATGCATATTGTTAAAAATGTCAAATCCTATGATTTTGTTAGTCTATATTTTTTCATGCTTGCTAGAAGCTTTATAAATATGACTGGTAGTACTGAAGAGTTTATATTATTTTTTCAGCATAACACCTTAAATAGAAGCAAGCTTGTCTGTTTACCATATGATTTGACAGGTGTAATAATATGTAGTGTCATGGGGTTTCATCTGTTGTTGTGGAATCTTAACTTGTACCCGAAAAGTTAATTTCGTCTCTTCACATTCTTCCCACCAGGTGACAAACTTGGCCGTGTTGTACATATAATTCAATCCAGAGAGCCTTCCTTAAAAGATTCCAATCCAGACGAGATTGAAATAGATTTTGAAACCTTGAAACCGTCTACCCTTCGAGAACTGGAAAGATATGTCATGTCCTGCTTGAAGAAGAAACCCAGGAAACCCTACGGTGAGCAATCTTAATTCTCTCTTGTCTTTCAGGAATCAAAAATAATTTGAATTTCTGTGAAATTGATGTGACATTTAAAAATGTCTGAAAACTGCTGGGTATTTTTAATTAAAAGAGAAGCACTTAGAATACAGGAGAGAGACTTAACACAGTGACATGTGTTACTTGTGTGAAGACGTATGGATGCTCCATTCAGTCATTGCAAAAATTTAATTGGCTACATTAACTACGAGGTAACTATAACAGCTTAACGCAGTTGTTAACCATGCATAAGCTTTACGCTATATGTTCGGTTGACGTTGCCACAATCCGTTAGCACTGTATTCATGGATAAAGGAAGAGGTACCGCACATAGAAACAAACTCTGTTACATGCCCCCAAATATCATTAAGAACATGGAAATTTGGCAAAACTTTAAAGCTTAAATATATTCATATGTGGGAAGCAAAAGTTTCAAGATTGGATTTCAACAGCTATGAACTTTTGATAGTTAGCAGCTGGACTCTTTGTTACCACACAAAGATTCTTTAGTGTGATGGAAGGGGTATCTATTTATGTGCAAATAGCACATGACTTGGTTAGAGTATTGATTAGTTACACCCCATTACAACAGGTGGCTTTTAGTAGAAATTTATTTACAAAAGATTGGTTTGGACTCATTTTCACATCGCCTGCATATCCCCAAATAATTTCCAAACAATAGCGATAGTAATACCCGTCTGGAGTACCACATTTCAGTTTTGACTGGAGAGCTAACTTACGATTGTGTACATGTTATACTTGTAACATTACACGAAAGAGTTTGCAGTTTGTTCACATCCATTATATACACGTTGCATTCTAAGCATGAGATGAACGTCGCAAGGTTTCTAATTTTGATTTCGATTGCAGTCTCGAAAAAGAATGCCAAGTCAAAAGCAGAAGCCCAGAGTCAGAAGAAGCTAGAATTAGAAAGGCGGTTAGAAGATGTTAGCGGTCAACTTGGTGGTCAATATGCCAAAAAGCAAACCAAGAAAGGGAAAGGTAATTTTGTTTCTAAGTAGCCATTTTGAAGCTGTTAAAAATGTCATGGTATTTTGTTCATATAGTATTCTTCACACTGTTCAGTTTGTCTGACGTATCGATTAATCTTGGGTACTCGAATCAAGGTGTCATTAAGTTAGAGTATCATGTTGAAGTAACAGGTTAATGAAACCAATGTCCTTTTACAAAAAATGTCATGTGCAATGGTTCAAATTAATCTAGGGAACTTTTAAAAAATGCAAATTTATTTGATTTTCAGAAGATTTGCAATCAACATGAAAATATTTTGTGGCACTTTGTTAATTTCACTCAATATTTGCAGTTTTAAGTATGAAAAGGCCCATTCTCCAAGACTTTACAGGATTTATAAGATGGCTACATGTGGATCTGACTGTTCAATCTCAGGGATTGAAAACAGCTCTTTTGTTGGTGGAGGGGAGGGGCAGACAGGAGGGGAAATGGTTTAAAGCTCTCACCTTTACTGTATGTGCTCCACCTCTTGATAATGTCCTCATTGAGAAGCCAAGTATGTTGTAAGCAATGCTCTGTGAACTTTGCTTCAAATGAAAGAAAGCTTATGAGCTTTAAAAAAAAAACCTAAGCATGTTTTTGTGATTGATTACAAATGTGAATTGTATGTCTTTGTAGCAGCTGCAGAGCCTGGTTCAGCCAACGCTGTGGATGGTGGAGAGACGAGGCTTAGTGCAAGCAGTAGCAGTTCAGACGAGAGTGATGCCAGCAGTAGTTCCAGCGCATCATCCAGCTCTGATAGTAGTGACTCAGAGTCAGGTACTTAGGTTGATTATCACACTCATTAAACAAACAAAAGGTAGAAAAAAAATGAATAATAGAGAAAGTTTAAAACTAGCATGTGTAATCAATGTGTCAAGAATGTTGTAAACCTTCAAAAATATAGACTGTGAAATAGTAGACTTCAAAATGTTTTGTAAGTAGAAAAAGAGTTCAGAAACTCAGAAAAGGGGGGAAATACTAACAGATGAGAATGGACTTGTGAATAGAGAAATAATTGGAAATAAGGGCGATTGCACATCCTCTAACTGTGGAATTAGTCGAGGGGTAAGTTCATTGAGATTGTTTAGTAAGATAGTGTGTATAAAATTGCAATGAAGAAAAGAGATAAAAAACAAACAAACATATTTTTGAAATCATCCTCTTGAGTTTGTTTCAAGTGAAAAATTAAACTTGTGTACATTTTGTATATGATAGACCAATTTGACGAGTTGTCCATACTTGAGTTTTCCTTATCCTGTATCTATGTATATGTATTGTAAGAATAGCAGATGTTTCTTTTTTATCATAATTTGATTCCTCATACTTTGAATGGGACAGGGACTTGTTGGTCTCCCAAATGAGAATGAGTTTTATAAACAAAACAAAAAAGAAACAATTCTGTAGGGATCTCATGTTACTCTGTATCCTGGGTAGCCTCATTGGTGACAATATAGGTCCGTATATTAACTGAAATGATCCTCACTTTCTGAAGAGGTCGTGAGATTGGTGATGCAAGGTCCTGTAAATATATGCTGCATATTAGTCCCCTAGGGAATTGCAAGTATTTTGTCATATGAGCACATGACATCCTTCATAAGTAAGGCTGACAGTTGTTACACTGGACTGGTTCAGTTTTTAGCGGATCTTTTTGCCCCATTTTAATTTTTTTCGTCCTCCTTTTTTGCACATCGTTCAGAGTGCCATTGTGTGTGTTTTAACATTGCAGAAGCTGGTTTTGTCTATGAGCAGTGCTAAAGTATTTTATCAAGGGCCTGTCTTGTAAATGTTTTTTGGTCATGACTCATTTCTAATCACAAGGCAATGGCACCGCTGTTTCAACATTTTGAATGTGCATGGTGAGATCGTCGCCTCGTTGCGAGTGAACCAGATACGGTCCTGTTCTAAACTTACTGAAAGTTGAACCAAGTCATCCGGTTATTTATTTACATTTTCTTTCTTTTATGTTGTCGTAACAAGTTAGTTTAACCTTGGCTCCAGTGTTTGCCGACATTGGTTTCTGAAGTTAGGACACTTTCACAGTATCAAAAGAATTGTTATAAAAAAATATTTTGCCAAGGGTGAAACAAGAGTGAAACAGTCTTGATTGCCAAAAAATGTCAAAAAACACACAATTGCACTCTGATTATTCCCTTGGTACATCACTACTGGTATTCCTTAAAATTCAATGCTAAATTAAGGGAATCCTCCCCATACCATTTCTTTTCTTATTAACTTTTGCCAATGTTTTCTCCTTGTTCTTGTTTTCTAAGTTTTGTTAAGTCTGGCGCTCTTTGTATTGCTGTAAATATCTTTTTGTGGGTGAGTTTGTTAGATAAAAAATTGATCGAGGTAGAAATAACCAAAACATAACTTGTGATGGCTAATCATTTTGTGTGGTGCTTTGTTTGTAATGCATTTGTAAATCCAGTTACCTAGCTGAACAAACACACACAAAGAAAGAAAAAATGCATGGGACCTTTCAAAGGCTTTTTTTTTTTTTTCTTGTTTGGAAAGGAAACATTTTTATCGCAAAATCTAAACTAAAATTTAGTGAGGCTAACTAGTGTGAAATTTGTGTGATAACAGTTGCCATGTAGCATTTCTTACTGTTCATAAATACTTTGGAAAATTTGTGATCCATTGTACTTCAATTTTCATAAATAAACTGAAAAAGGTCAAGATACACTTTATTTTTTTATTAATTCATTTGTACTGTGTGTTCCTCAGAATCCAATTGTCGGCAACCACTTCAAATTCTGTGTTATTTCAAACTGAGCAGATAGCTACTTCTCAATTTGTTTCTTTCATGTTTTAATATACTTGATAATAGTATGATGTGCAATAAAATGAGAAAATGTAAGGTTTCTTTGTCTTCCTTTCTATTGTTCCTATTCAACAGAAAACCCAATTAAAAAATCCTGTTTCTTGCAATTATAAGTCAGCTGCTTTGAAAATTTTTGTTTCCAAAATGTGCAGACATATGTTTGTAATGTTGCTTTCAAGCATTCTATATGGCTCATTTTACCCTGCCTGGACATTGGCAGCATTGTGGTGTATTGAGCAAGAAAAGAATGAAAAAAAAAAAGTCAAGTCAAATACCCCATTCAATGTTGTGGTAAGGTTTTCTGTTGCATAGGTTCTTGAAGGAAGAGAAAATGGTAAATGAAGTTTTTAATCGCTAAACAGCTCAGTTTTAAGTAACATAGAAAGTGCTTGTATGATTCTTGGAATAAAGATCAGTGAACCTGATTGCAATTCTATAGATCTGCTAAAGAAATTTAGTAGGTCTATTCACAAAGTCGTCACAAAGATTGGGAAAGCAGTTTTGTTTTTGTGGAATCTGCCATATCATGTCTGATTTCCACACAAACAAGATGCATCCCACCCCCACCCACTGTGACAAATTCTGACCCTCCTGGTCTTGGTCTTAAAGGATTTCCATTTGAGGTCCCAGCAATTCCCCGAAAGGATGACGCTTTGGGTATCAAGTTGTTCCGTGTAGCATAAGGCAAGCGTATTACCTTCCTGGATGGATAATGGTGTGTAGAACGGGCCACTCTTATTGCTGCAATGGGGCTGACCCCTGCCTGACCCCACCTTCACAATGACACAAGTAATGTGTATTCCTAGGTTGTTAGTGACTCTACTAGTTACTCAAGTCGGTCATTTTACAACACAGATTGCTTTTCATGGATGTATTTTGTAGTAGAGGTACCAAAGTTGAGTCTTAATTAAATATCTGGATTGAACATCTTCCAATAATTGGAAAATTTGACTAGGTTAGCAGCGAATTAAACCATTTTGACCAAGAAGATTATATGGTTCTGGTTGAAAGTGCTTTAACCCTTTTCCAGTGTAATTTGCAACCAGAGCCATTCAAAGTGTTTGTTAACAAAGAAAAGTCTTACAATCGTGGAGAAAGTACTTCCAGTGGTCAATTTAAGCTACAGTGACCGTTTCATGGAAATTCGGAACATTATACGGCAGTTGACCGGCCCCTCTTGTTGATATCAATGGTTAAGCAACTACACTACATTTAAAGGGGTAGTATTTTGGTGGTTATGTGTCACGGACGATTGTCAAATGGCCAAGATTAGAAACACCTCCAGAAACAAGCCTTTCGTCCAAGATAAATCTGCAAAAGCACAAAAAAGTTGTTTTCCATATTTATTACAGTTAATAAAAGTATTCTGGGTTGTCTATTTGTTAGTCATGTATGGACTTTATAGTTGTAGGGCCCATAAATTACAAGTTAAATCACAGCTTTACATCTAGTTTTTTCTGTGAATGGAAGGCTACTGACATCATTTTGAAATTAGTGATTTTTACAAATTCCTGGATATTTTGTGGTCGGTATAAATCCGGGGATATTTCTTAAGACTCTTTAATCAGGGACAGGTCATGAAATCCTGGGACTGTCTCCAGAAATCGGGTATGTCTGGTCGGTCACCTTATGCAATTCTACCTACATTGCTCATTAACATTGTATTAGCTTTTAAAGAAACTCCATTTACTTACAATGGAAGTTACACCATTGCTTAGGCACACAAGCACATTTAAGGCAGACCTCAACTGGAAAAACCTGATGTCTTTGTTCATGCGGGGTGTAAACACGTTTACTGATAGCCTGAACATGTGGGCCAGATGTTAACTGCCATCATCTCAGCAACTCCTTCACAATACAGTCAAGAGTTTCTACAGGTGCAAGAATTATCTTACGAACAGTTTTGAGACAATATAAAAAGCAAATACTTTTTGTGTCTTAAGTAGTATGTTCAATTAGCTTCAGTGACATTGTCTTCAACAGAGAGAGATATCCCTCTAGTAGCATAAGGTTGTCCATTTTCAGATTGCAATATCTCAGATGTTTGAATGTTTCTCTCTTCTACGAACTTTTGCTTGGGGAAAAATAAATAAATTGAAGTGGATATTTTAAGTGAAGATCCCAAGCCTATGATTTAGCTGATAAGCTGATAAAAATGTAGTCCTAGGTCAAACATAATCCAGCCTTCACTATCATCAACTAATCCTAGATGACATTAATAAACTTGCAGCTGAGATTTAAATTCCTCTCAGCCTAAAGCTTCGATAACACCGGAATTATGTGATGGTTTTCTTCTTCCACCTTGACCATTAAGTAAGCTGTTATCATCCACGGTACTACCACGCCTGCGATGCTCTCTCTTCATCACAGAGTGGTTATTGATTAGCCTGTGATGGATGCTTTGAGATCTGGTGCTGAATAAGGCAGTCAAATGTTCACCCACTGGCCATTTAACCCCAAAATTTGTATTTATCTACTTTATTGCACAATGTGTACATCCATAAAAGTAAACTCAGTTCGCTGATTGTGATAAATTCAACTTCAATGATAACTTAATAACTATAAATGCAGCATCACTTCATGTTGCCTTAACAGGACTGTCGAATAATTATTGTAGAACATGGGGAGCAACACATGTAGGCTCATTCAAAGTTACTTGTACAGAGGAAATTATTTATCAAGAGCAAATCCCGATCAGGAACTGCCATAGTATGTCATGAGATGCCTCTAATGAGTAGTGACCCACAAGCTTCCCCTGCTGGACTCACTTTTGGTAAGGTAGATACATGTCATGAGATGTCACAAGTGAGTAGTGACCCACAAGCTCCCCCTGCTGGACTCACCTTTAGTAAGGTAGATTCCTAAAGCAATGAAACGCATGAAAGTTGAAACTTCTTCAGTCAGGGAGGGATGAGACTTTTCCGTTCTAAGTTATTTCAGTTCTAAAGCTCGGAATCAAGTAAAGGTAAAGAGGTTATACACTCTTATGCAGTTTTTCAATTGGTCACTACTTAAACAATTCTTTCAAGAATTGTCGCTTGAGGTGATCTTATGAGATGAAAATTAAGGAAGGTCAATGGTAACAGAAGTGGCTACCTTGGTGGAGATATATAATCATAATCATGTCAGGTAGTTATTTTTAAGGCGCTTAAGCGAACACGAAGACGGGATTATGGATTATAACTTTCACGTCGGGTGGCTTCCAAATCAACATTTTAACTCAAATTGGGAAGTATTGGGAAACATTGTTTTCCCACTCAAAACAAGCTGATGAAATGAAGGACTCCAGTAGTCTGTTTTTTTATTCCAAATAAACATCTATATATGTCTCCCTGCCGGGAGCAGTAATACACAAGTTAATATCACATTTAAACTGCTTGTTGCATACATAAAAGAACTCAGACAATCTCCCCCCCCCTCTGGTTGGTTGTTTCCCGTTCTTGATGAATAACTCGCCCTGGCTTCTTTTTGAAACTTCCTTGAGAAGATCATTGACATTCACATCATTCGTTTTGACATTTCAAGAACTTGATAAAAACTTAAGGAATACAGTATCTTGTTAGTCTCTTCTTGAACTATATTAAACCTTGAACTATATTAAAGAACCGTTCTTGAGTCTTAGCCTAAGTCATGAACAGTAAGTGATAGTTCACTTCTCTCATTTGTTGAAGATGTGTTTATATACATATATATACATATATTTATGTATATATATACATATTTATCTACGTTAAAGTGATCAATTTTCATAAGTCATATCGAGGTCATATTTTGCATCGTCGTTGCTATAGTATTCTCTAGCCTGATGATGCCGTACAGCTTAAATCCCCTTTCTGAACCTGACCAAACTGAAACTTCATGTTCAAGGGTTGGTTTTGCCTGTTTGGTATTAACACAGCCAAGTTGAATGGGGGAGACAAAGAACCTCCTCATTTCCGACTTTGAACTGATTGCGTTTGTCAAGAAACTCATCACATTGTATTTCTGCATCCTGCACTGTGTAGCAAAACTTTTGCTTGATTTGGATAGATTGAAAGAGATTGAAAAGGGAAAAACAATATAAATGAGACTGTTAGACTAAGTGGAAATATGTTTCCTCACAGAGCCTGTCAAGAAGAGGAGCAAGACCACTCTGAAGAATAAGAAGAAGGCCAAAAAGAAGGCAGCTGATATATCATCAATACAGGTTAGGAAATAAATTGGTATATAATTTTTCTTCTTCTAAATTTCCATCTCTGTTTTGTTAGTTTCCTTGCGGTGGTACATAAGATGTAAACAATTCTCATATGATATACAAAAGAGAAAAGTATCGTATTGTCTACTAGTAATATGCAGAGTTTTTTCTGTAAGAAACTGAGAAAAGCGAAAAGTGTACTTGCTGAATATAGTTTTAGAACACTGTAGTGGCAGAATTCTACAAAGGAAAAGAAAAGGAAAGAACCACTTTATTTGATAAAGGTCTTTTGAGAATATACAACTCTACTTGGTTAGCACTGATAACTTGCTTTGTTTTTTTTATTGGTTAAAACTGTCATGCGAGAGTAGAGTTCATTATTGTGACCAGTCTGGTATCATTTATTTAAAACGAAGAAAGATTAATAAAATCTTCAGTGTACAATTTGACTTTTGCATACTGAATGTCCAGAAAGAATCTGAGTGGAAAAATCAAGAATTTGATGGAATAATGTATAACCTTTCAGAAATGTACGTGGTGTTAAGTTGATCGTTTTTAGTTTTGAATTCGAATTTGGAAGGTTTGGTAAATTGGCCATAATTTAGCAACCAGATGGAAACAAAATTGAATAAAGGATGTTGTGTGGTTCTAAAAGACACCCAAGTTACTAGCCGTAAGAAGACTACACCTTTCTGTAGTATTACGGATATAACGGATATTCCCATTGAGATCTGTGTAACATCTGAGGAACTAATGTATCTGAAGTGTGGTCTGTTAATTAGACTATAAAGTCCACACACACTTTAATTTGATGAATCTCAACTGTTTAAAGAACTTTTACAAAACTTAAATGTGCTATACAATACAACCTGGACTGCACATATTATTTCTAATGTTCTGTCACATTTCAAAGTCAAATGGAAACTGACGAAAGATTTGAGTCACAATGTTGAATTACAAGTGCAGATAAGAATGATTTCCTTTAACCAGCTGTCTTGATGGTAGACCAAGAACTGATAGTGGTTTTCAACGGTCCGGTGAGGACTAGGGATGTCAGAGAAGAATTCACTGGAAAGATCTTTACATTTCCAGGATAGTTGGTGAAGCAGATTTATACTGTACAAGTGTTATTTACTTTATACACACCTCTGTATGATGAACAAAATTTCATATACCTCATTTTAAACATTTCTACGATCTTGGAAGAAAGTTGGGTTTAGCCTTGTCAAACCTTTGTGTATTAATCAAATTCAGTACTTTGAAAAAAGAGAAAAATGAGAACTTCCCCAAGACTAATGGGTGCCTTTGGTTATTAATGCCTTCCATCTGTGGCCTCGATTGTTGTCCTAAACCATCTTTTTGGTGATTCTTTCCTTTGCTCACAGCATGCGCCGTTGCAAAAATATGAAAGTATCGCTGCGGGCCAAGGGCCAGGAGAACATACAAGACGGAGGGGCAGGAGGACGGGTGGGAAATGTGATCCGACGAGCAAACAGGAAGAACATGCTACAGATTCAGAGAAATTCGCTGCCATCGAACTTGGGCAACTTCGTTCCTCTACTACCTCACCAGTTGACCTCACCGCCGATTAATAGTCCCTTGGACGGCATTATGACCTCACCACCCATCCATCAACCCCAGGCAAATATTTACTCCTCCTCCGCCTCTGCGCAGGCCGCAGAGCCCCCGAGGAAGACTCGTGTCAAGCTCCCCACGAATCGGAAAGTGGTCAGAATGAAGGACGTTTCCGGGGTGAGAGTTTATGTATTTTAGATCCTCCTGCAAGCAGGAACTTGCGAAGAAGCCTCATTGGCTTGTCAAAGCCGCAAGCTGACCGAAGTCAGTCTCTTAGAATCATATTTAACGTCCATGATTATGAATTGTCAATT
>JAAAKB020000002.1:610793-620901 GCA_010014835.2 Apostichopus leukothele | reverse complement strand
AAAGAGTGCCTTCACTGACATGTCTACACGAGGTTTTCATTCACTTGATATGAAGCAACACTTGGGGACTTGATGTCAGACCGACTAAACTATTCATCCACTACGTGTCTCAGAGAGCTTGTGGCAGAAGAAACAACAGATTGATGTTATGGTACCTTCACCCACTTGACATCTTGGCTTCAGAGAGATTTTACCTGCTGAGTATGAGACAGCATTTACCCATTTGATGTCAGATAGAGTGTACACCTACTTAGTATCAGCGAGCGTTTACCCACTTGGCTTCACACTGTGACGCAGCACAGATCCACTTGATGTCTGGCAGGGGAAAAAAACCCACTTGGTATCTGAGTGCTTCACTCACTTGGCTTCAGAGAGATTTTGCCTGCTCAAGATAAGATGGCATATACCCATTACATCTCAGACAGAGTGTAAACCTACTTATTGTTTGAGATTCTCGCACACACAATTGGCCTTACACTGTGAGACAGCTCATATCCACTTGATGTCTGGTAGAGAAAATGGCCGTTTGGCATCAGATTGCTTTTTCCTGTTGGCCTTCAGAGAGATTTCATCTGCTTAAAATGAGAGAGCATTTACTGACTTGATGCCAGACAGTATACGTAGATTGTATCTGAGAACTTTACTTAACCTTATATAGTTGGTTTTATACTGGTAGACTACATACTGGCAGAAGGAGCACGCATTTTGGTAGAAGAGTACTCTTGCCCACTTGGCTTCAGAGAGATTTCGCTTAGTTAATAGGACATAGCATTTGCTCACTTGTTATCATACCTGCTGTAGAGTGTAAACCCATTTAGTGCAAGATGGCTTCCACCCACTTGGCTTCAGACAGCATTCACCTACTTGAGATCAGAGATTAGCTGCATCCTCTTCATTGATCCAATCAACATCAACTCAAATGTCCAGGTGGAGAAGTTTTGTTGGAGGTAAAGCTTTGACTGAAAACAACAGGAAAGGAATAGAAACTAATTGATACTACCATCATCAACTTTATAGTGACCTCCCTCAATTGAAGTTAACCAGTTGCATCATGAAGAATCAGATAACTAGAGATAGCTGATAGTAAAGTATCATTGATGAAGTGAAGATGTCTCCTCCTAATATACCAAGGACTCCATACTGGTGACATGCTTCAAAGATGATCAAAATTGAACAAATTACCAACAAAAAATGACAAGAACACTGATATTGGGTTTTGTCACAGTTCAAATTAAAGCTAGGTGACAATTGTTTGGTGTTCGATCCGATAGAGGCAGGATGGAGATAATGATGACGTATCATCATGGATGATATGAAGATGTCTGCTCCTACTTAACCAAAGACACATGAGTTGAACTTTATGGCCATCAATCAACATAAGACAGAGAAGAGAGAGAGAGATTATATATCGGAAATGCTCCATCGAACTGGCTTGATGAAAAGATTCATCCCACAGGTTTGGATTACTAGGTCAGATGCCCCAGTTCCAACGCCACTCTGTGATGTCAATATAATTTGTCTTCAACATAGTAAAGATGTTACAAGGGCATCAGTTAAAACTGCATTTGCAACTTACTGGTGACATCCAAACACAAATCAAAATGGAACAAATTAACCAACAAAAGTGATGCAAACTGGTATTGGGTTTGAGCAACACAGTTCAAAGTTGAAGCTAGGTGACAATTGTGTGCTCTTCGATCAGATGGAGGTGGGATGGAGACGCTGTGTGGCAGGAAGAAGACCAGAGAGGCAGAGAATGCAGCCTGGCCATAAGATGTCTGGGGATGTGCCATGAGAAGAATCGGAGGAAGAAGAGAGATTTGAAAAAATTTAGTCAAAGAATCTCTTATTGTGGTATCCATATCTTCGTTGAAAATCACTGCAGGGACTTTATTCGAATATCAAAGTGGCTGAAACTTTTGTTGCGGGCTTGTGGCAGCAATAAAATGAGGCAACGTACTTAGACAGTGACAGGTTTGCTTTGTTGTAAGAAGGCATAGACTGTTGAATACAGAAAAGTGTGTGGTGCAGGAAATAAAATGTTAAAACTAAGACACAAAATAAGGTGAGGGAAAGTAGAGGATGCCTAGAGCAATATTTCCTATCTCATGTTGTTTTTGTATGGTTCATTTTAAGGTCACTACTACTAGTTTTCATCTCTCATTGCAGGGCCGCCATGCGGGAAACAAGTTCATCTTTAGACATTCCTGAAGAAGAAGAAACGGTAAGAAATACCGGCTCTGTTTAAGCAACCAAATATCGTCTGTTTAACCGATCTGTAGTAATATTTTAGCCTTAATTGTACAACCCCCAAGCCCACAAGATACAACATTGAAACAGGCATATGCTCCTCACTCTGCAATGCCTGGGGTTGGTTAAATGTTTGCAATGAATTTACTCATTGTTTTTTTCTTCTTCTCACAACTGGCCCTTTTCACAACCACTTACTTTTCTTCAATAGAATTTCCTGTTTCTCCACACTTTCCTACAGACATTCTGCAGCTATGCATTTAGAGTGTAATTTGATAGTTGTAGGTGTTGAGTAGTTTTGATAGTATTTCATTTTCCCCATATTTTTTATTTTTCACAGAATAAAGGTGGAGTGATTCATCCTTGCAATTCCTGCGGTCGGTTTTACTCTAAAGCTGATGGCTTACAGAGACACTTTGAGAGTGAAGAACATAGACAGGTCAGATTTATCTCTATCATATTAGTAAAATTTTAAAATCTGTATTAAAACTTATTTGTTTACAAAAACTAGAAAAAAAAATGCCATCCCTTTTCAGGGCAACAGCTCCAAATAGCAAGCATTTTAGTGACTGTTATTGTCCTGCCTGACAATTTTCTGAACGAAACAAGTTTTCTGAACCAACATAATGTCCTATGACAACTTAAAACATTACTTGATGTATTTATTGGGTAGTTTTAAATTGTTTCAGGAAATTTTGATGACTTGAAGCAAGTTTGTTGATATCTTTGAACAAGGCAATGATGACTCAGATAAGCCAGTTTGTATGTTTGCATGCCTTAGGTGAAATGTATATGAGAACGGCAAACCAGTATTTCTGTTTGAAAGTACAATCTTGCACATAGGAGGGGGCGAAGTTTCTCAGGTACAGCTGGTAATAGTCATTAGCTGATTATGTAACCATGATACAAAAAGAGCTATTTGCAGCACTTCAGTCATAAAGGTGCATTCCTGATTAAAACCTTAAATGTATTTTCTGAGTTATGCACGGCATGCTGTTAGCAGGGTTTTCTTTTTGCTAACATGTCCCGAAAATAGTTGATTATGTTCTGTGTAAATGATTGCCTAACTGTTGAGTTTTGCATTTTTTATTGGTGATCAACCTTGTCGACATTTTTTCCCTTTCTAAATACAAAAAAGCAACAACCAAAAAACAGGTTGTTAAAACTTACCAGTTGTAGGAATCTGGACTGAAATCTCTGTTACATAATAAATCATTGTTCAATACAATTAGCCATCGTTCATTTCTTTTCTTTTCATTTGTCTGTGTTGTCTATAGAGGGTTCTGTTTTTAAAGGAGCGCTTTGGAGAGAGTTGGCAACAATTCCGGTGGTATAACCAGGCCACTGAGTCCCAAAATCTCAATCTGGAAGAACCTGTTGGTGAGTGATGACCAAAGGAACTAAGAATAATTTAGCAACTATCAGCCTTGAATTTAAATATGCAAGATAAATCTGGGGCTATGTGTCTGTCCTGTGAAAGTGTTATAGGCCTATGTGTCTGTCCTGTGGAAGTGTTATAGGTCTATGGGTCTTTCCTGTGAAAGAGTTATAGACCTATGTGTCTGTTCTGTGAAAGTGTTATAGGTCTATGGGTCTTTCCTGTGAAAGAGTTATAGGCCTATGTGTCTGTTCTGTGAAAGTGTTATAGGCATGTGTCTGTCCTGTGAAAGTGTTATAGGCCTATGTGTCTTTCCTGTGAAAGTGTTATAGGCCTTTGTGTCTTTCCTGTGAAAATGTTATCGGCATATGTGTCTGCCCTGCGAAAGTGTTATAGGCCTAATTGGCCTAGACTAAGTTAGCAATATCAGCATTGAATTTAATATGCAAGATAAAAACCTTGGACCTAGGTGTGTGACCTGTGAAAGTGTTATTGGCCTAGACTAACTATTTGGATTATTCAAAGTAATGAAAACTAGGTGTAAACTTTTAAAAAGTAAAATAATTGTCTGTAGGGAGTTTTGGTATGAAAAAATTACTTATTTTCATTATGAGTAATGTTCCGTAGGTTTTGTAAACTTGCAGAGGGTAAACTGCAAAAGTTGGTTTCAAATTTGGCCCTCAAAAGTTCATTTTTCTCTTCCTTCTCAGGAGTTGCTTTTGTTATGCCATTATCTGGCTTCTTCTGCAAACTTTGCTCACAGTTTTACAACAGCGAGGTCAGTGCCAAGGATGTGCACTGTAGACAGAGCAGTCATATCAAGAAAGTCAAGGTATGTGGAAAGGATTTTTAAAACTTCAAAAGGAACACTTTGGCCTGCCTTGGGCATGGCACAGGTTTCCTGACATAGATAGTATTATATAAGGGGTTACACAAGTCTGGTTGTCCGAGATGACCGACTGTCTGTCCGGGCAAACAGAGTCAAACTTTGGTGGTTGTCAGGTGGACAACTAGTCAGCAACTCTGTGAGTTGCCCTCTTGTTGTGTTTTCTGTCATTTTCATCAGGATGAAGATAAAACATCGTGGAAGCACGTCACCACAATTTTCTGCATCAGGACAGAAATATCATTTAGTTCTTGATACTGTTATGATGAACACAAAGATTAGTCATTTATATCCGTGCAGTTTCCATAGTGATATGTAACTGTTTTTTGCATTGTATTTTTTTTGGTCATTTTCTTTTCTCGTCAGGAATGGGATAGAACGTCTAAGGGAAGCATGATATCGCTATCGTTGGACGCCAACGAAATAGCGGCAGCTGTGAAGAAGAACGACGGTGCTTCCAGTCCACCGAGATCATCAAAATCCTCATCTCAGAGGCGATCTCCGTCTAGTAGCCGACAAGGGTCCCACTCCTCCAGAGACAGACAAGGTACTGTTATGTTGGGCATGTCATTTGTTGATAACATCTAAAAAAAACTAGATTATGAAAATAATAAAAAAAAAAAAAATTGGCCAGAAACCCCCTCAATGGTTAAATCATTTGATTTAATCTGCATAGACTGTTAGTGTGCCATTTTTCAAAATCAGAGTGATATATAGAGAGAGTAGTTAGTTTTGTTTACTTAGTCAGTGTTTACTGCCCTCTATGTTATTAAATCATGCGATCAATCGATCGAGGATTCATTTCCATATGTGTGGTATTTGTGTGGTATTTGTGCTTCTCTTTTAAGAAGGAATTGGACTAACACATATGCCTCCTCTGTGCTTTCCATGTGTTTTTTTGGTGCAGGGATTCCTTTCTAGAGGAGCACCATTTCTGTCACATTTGGGTTCCTTCCTTCATGAACAAAAACATTAGATCAAACCATACATGGTTTTTAACAAGAAGAAAAGCAATTACTGTGCTCTCGCGAAGTATATTTATCGAGCTGTTCGTAGATAAATATCTTGGTAAAAGCAAATGAAATTGTTATTTTGAGTTTAGAATCCTGTTGTATCTTATACGTTTTGCAGTGGTTGGCCATAGTGTTTACTGTGGTATATTGCAGCTTTGCAGTGGTTGGCCATGTTTACTGTGGTATATTGCAGCTTTGCAGTAGTTGGCCATGTTTACTGTGGTATATTGCAGCTTTGCAATGGTTGGCCATGGTGTTTACTTGGTGATATTGTTTACTGTGGTATATTGCAGCTTTGCTGTGATTAGCCATAGTGTTCACTGTGGTATATTGCAGCTTTGCTGTGATTAGCCATAGTGTTTACTGTGGTATATTGCAGCTTTGCAATGGTTGGCCATGGTGTTTACTTGGCGATAGTGTTTACTGTGGTATATTGCAGCTTTGCAGTGGTTGGCCATAGTGTTTAGTGTGGTATATTGCAGCTTTGCAGTGGTTGACCATGTTTACTGTGGTATATTGCAGCTTTGCAGTGGCCATGGTTCCTGTGGTATATTGCAGGTTTGCAGTGGTTGACCTTTGTGTTTACTGTGGTATATTGCAGCTTTGCAGTGTTTAATGTGTTTTAACCTGTGTCAGGATATCTGTCTTCATTGTGTTTGAACATATCCCCTTTGTAACTGTGCTCTAACAATCTTTCATTTTCCGATGCAGGGAAAGGCTCACTTGAGAGAAGCAGTAGTTCTCAACGTGAAATCAAAGACATCGCTAAAAGTAAGTCAGGTGGAATAAAAATACCTGGATTGGATTTAGATGAGAGCAACGACCTCTCAGATGTGAGCGATGATGAAGAATCATCCATCAAAAGCGAAACGAGATCTACAAGCAGACATCCAAAGTCTAATGTTAGCGAAAAATCTGAAGACAATATTCCAAAAGGTGATTCCAAGCTAGAAGAGGGGGAGCTGAGCGCTTCAGAGGTGAGGCAATTGGAAAAGAATCAAGAGACGGAAAGGATCGTCAAAGAATGGGAGACGAGAGAAAAGCAAAGGCACTGGGATAGAGAACAACGAGATCTAACCAAGCAACGTGAAGAGGATCGTCAGAAGGAACAATCCAAGAGAGACAGAGAGAGGAAGGAGAGAAGAGAAAGAGAGGACAGAGAAAGGAAAGAGAGAGAGGAGAGGGAAAGGCAGACGAAGGAGAAGGAGAAAAGAGGAGCAGAGAAGAGAGAAAGGGAAAAATTGGAGAAGGAAAGGCAGGACAGAGAAGAGCGAGATAGGAAAGAAAAGATTCAGAGAGAGAAAGCGGAAAAGGAGAGGAAGGATAAAGAGAGGAAGGAAAGGGAAAAGAGGGAGAAAGAAGAGAAAGAGAGGAAAGAGAAGGAGAAGATAGAACAACTAGAAAGGGAGAAAGCCCACTTGGAACAAGAGAAACAAATTCAGGAGGAGAGAAAGAGACTACAAGAGGCCAAGGAGCAACTGGAGAAAACCCGCCAGCTTCAGGAGCAACGGGAGAACGACTTTCAGGCGAACCAGATGCGGGAGAGAGCGATGCTAGAGAAGAGGATCTGGGAGCAGCAGATGAGAGAGAGGGAACTAATGGAACAGCAGCTGAGACAACAGCAGTTATTGGAGCAGCAAGAGTTTGAAAAGTCGAAGATGATGCAGCAGATGAGCGGAGAGAGGATGACCAATCACGAGAGACTGGAGCAGGAGAGGAAAGAGCGAGAGTTGCATGACCAGCAAATGAGAGAACGAGAGTTGAGGGAAGCAGAGCTGAGAGAGCACCAAGAAGCAGAGTACCAAAGGTTACAAAGGGAACAGCTCAAGGAGCAAGAGATGAGACACATGGAGATGTTGAAGAATGTCCGCAGAGAAAGTGATGTCAGGGATGCGGAGCAGAAAAGGTTAGATGAGCAAGCTGGGGAGCTCAGAGAGCAGGAATTGAGAACAGAGAGACTACATCAAGTTAATTTGCAAGAACAAGAGGAAAGAGACAGGTCCATCAGAGAGGAAGGTTATCTTGAATGGCAGAGGAGGGAGCAGAATATGAGAGCTGGTGGGGTACCAGAGAGGGAGATAGCACTTAGTCGTGAGATGTTCGAGAGGGAAGTTGAAGCTACGGTTGTGAAGGATGCAGAAAGAAGGGCCCAACAACTTGGGGAGGTTTTGCACAATCCACAGAGGGAAGGAGACCTGAGAGAGCAAGTCATACAACAGCAACAGATGCGGGAGAGGAGAGATGGCCTGGTTCAGGAATTGAGAGAAAATGCAAGATGGGAACTTGAAAGGAAAGAAACTGATTTGAGAAGAGAAGGGTTCTCAGATAGAGAGATTGAAGAAATCATGTCACGTGAAAGACAGATATATGAAGACAAGATTTTAGAGGAATTGAGAGTCAGGGGTTGGGCAGAAGCAGTGGATGACATAGATCGAAGAGATACGGATGCCCATAATGAAACTCGAGAAAGGAGCAGAGGCAGGACTCCAGATGAGCAAGAGGGATCCTCGAAGAGAGAAAGGGATTGGAGTGATGAAGATGAGCCAAGGGAGATGGCAACTGATAGAAGACAAGAGTCTTACCAACCTCAAGATGAGGAGGATTTTGAGAGGCATAGAAGTGAAGAAGAAGACGAATTTGAACGACACAGGGATGAAGAGGAAGAGTTTGCGATGCGAAGAAGAAGGGAGGAAGAAGACTTGTTGCCGAGGCAGCAAGAAGAGAGTCGAGCAATGAGAAACGAGGACAGAGACATAGTCATACATGAGATGGGAGGAATGAGAAATGTACAAATTGTGGGGAAGGGGAGACTTCCTCCGGGAGATCTACGAGAGGAGTTAAGGGAAAGGGAGAGAGACGACAGAAGCAGAAGCAGTTCGGTAAGGAGGAGAACGAGGGGAGATGATAGAGGAAGGGTTGGAAAGAGACCAGAGAGACGACCTGGAAACAGAAGGGGTCGGGGTAAAGGATGGAGGGGTAGATCTAGAAGAGGCAGATGAAATACCTGATGAAGAGGCAAATGTATGTTTCATTTGGAAGAGAGAACTGGCAAGCCATAATAGAAATTCACTCTATTAGAATGGTTGATAGGATTGTGTATGTATGGGGGAATGGAGGGGGTGGTTTTAATAGATTGTTTAAGGTAAGCAGAAAATGAATAGTTGACATCATGGAGTGATTTTAACTGCTGTTTGCAGTCTGTATTTTCGCAACTGTAAGCTTGTAGAAATATTTTATTCAGCTTTATTTTACAAAGTGTAAAATTTACTACTCCAATTTTTTCAAATATAATGAGTAAATTGATAATTTTGTTTTTTCATGTTAGCAACAGAGAATGAGCTATCAAGATGGGAGTTAGATCAACGTCTTCCTCTATAGTATACATTTTCAAATCATTGTTAGATACCCTCTAAGATTCAGCAGGGATGTGAGTACTTAATTAGGAGACAGAATATTCATGATAACAGTGTTGTAGTATGATTACCCCGTTATAGCTCCCTGCGTCCACTCCCCTTTTTCAGTCTTCACCATAATAACGCTCACCATATCCCAATGAATAAATATAAGGCCAAAAAAACAAAAAACATTGGCCAAGCTCCTTCATCCTAAAGTTTTGATTCCTTTGCGCAAGGAATTCAGGAATTTCATTATCATTTCTATACAGTTATGCCAATTTAATGATTGAAATTGTTGTTTACTTGTTTCACTATGGCAGTTGTGGTCGTTTATAAAAGTCTGTGATTAAAATTGCTATTGAAAAAAATAGTTCAGTCTATAGGAGACACTGGAAGTGATGGTTTACACCACCACCATAAGATATTTTGAAATGAGATTAGTAAACCGCTAAAGGATTGCTGTTCTTATAATCAGGGTTCTATATTGCCCTCTGGAGCAGGCCTATAGCCGGAAATCGATTTTTCCTTGTTTCATTGTGGGTGGGGCACAAAAATACCCCGATATCCATCCTTGGGGGAGTTCCAAATGGGATTGGTGTCCACTTCCACAGAGAGATTGTAAAGGGGGTTTATAGATGCCAGTTGGTGCTATCGATTTAACTACACATATTTGTGTAGTTCAAGTTTTGAAGGTTTGCCAGTGTTTAGGACTTTGCGTGCGTGTGTTATCAAATGTCATTTGGTATGAAAATGTGGAAAGTCATACCCCGACCGGCATGACTACGTGCCCTGCTTTGGAAATATCTCACGTCTTCAATTTATAGACAGAAGTATTTAAAGGAATTCTGTTTTCATCTCATATTTACTCACTATACACAATCACTGTTATAACCAGTTTCTTTTCTAGTTTGCCAACAGCATTTTGATGAGCTATGACTATTTAGTTTTTTTGTAAATACATTCTGAATGAATTTGTAAAACTGAGAGGTAATTCTTATTATTTCATGGTGTTTGCAGACTTAAGGATTTTTTTTGTGAATGTAATAAAAGGAAGATATTTCAGATTGCATTCACGATCAATTGGTATAAATGTCATAACACAGGAGGACATGCACTTGTAGAAGAGAGGAACAAGAAGTTGGTGGGGGGGGGGGGATGGGGAGGGGTGGTAAGCGAGATCGGAAGA
>JAAAKB020000002.1:464673-474723 GCA_010014835.2 Apostichopus leukothele | reverse complement strand
GACGTGGCATGTTATGTGGTTAATGGAGTTTTTCTTTGTTCTTGGTGAAGCTGCGTCCCCCCCCCCCCCCCCCAATGCACAACTTTGAACAGTGTGCCATTCCGGCGTGTAATGGATCGTTGGAAGGAAGGCTGAGCTTTTCATGGTCTTTGTTTGACAGTGTACGCTCAGTGCTATGCATTGTTGTTCATGACAAAACTCTTTTATTCTTCTTTCATTCAATACTGAAAGTGTAAGGTTACTGTATGTTTCATGGCTTTATTTTGTAGAACAAGGAAGGAATTTAGTGGGCTAGGGTAGAATCCAAGAATGTATAGAATCAAGGGGGGCATCAACATTTGCCAGTAGCTAGACTCAATTGTCTGCTGACAATAAGTTATTGTAAGCTTACTGAGGACTTACAGAGACAATATTTGTTACTTTCATTGACTCTCGCTATATTTCTGATATGGGCCTTGTGGATTTGGCATGGCATAAAAAGTGTCTGGGTTTCAAATTTTGTTCCTACTCTCAATTGGCAATTGTTTACACAGTTAACTTTGGTGTTGTTGTTGAAATCATCCAACCCAAATTTCTTGTCAACTAAGAAAACTAATGTAGTGGAGTAGTCGTTTGAGCTAAGTTACCTGCATCATTGGTAACTAGTGTAAGTGTATATGTGTTTACATGTCATTCTTTGGCTCGTTAACATTTGAAATTGCCAAACAAGAACAAGGTTTGTGGTTGAACTTCGTACATGGCATGTAGATCCACATATGGGAATGCAAATAACCACATATAATTGCGAGTTTAATGTTCAATTAGGTCGAAAGATATCACAGCCTGCAAACCTTTATGTAAGCAATTTCAGCAAAAGTACACCTCAGTTGAACTGCGTATTTGTTATGTAGACCTCTGTAGTGATTACAAAAGATCTGATGAAATGTTGGAGATCGCAGTGGTCAATTTGCTTCGGCAAAGGTGAGTCAGAACGTGGGAAGCTCTTATCCTAATAGTTGTCACAGACTCTCCTTCCACATTCTTACTTATCTTTCTCAAATTTTGACCGTCATTTCCATTTGAGTGTTTTGCTTTTCTTTTGTATATGGTTTGTACTTTCTGATGTACACTATTTATAATTTTTGTTGCAAGCATGTATATTTACCATTCGGATACAATAAAGATGTAATCAATCAATCAATTAAATAATCAATCAAAAAATCAGTCAATCGAATGACCTTTAGCAAACTTGTTTAACTTTCTGCATTCTTAGAACCCACTGCAAGTACTGGTCAATGCCATCATCAACAGCGGCCCTCGTGAAGACTCTACCCGTATCGGTAGGGCTGGTACCGTACGTAGACAGGCGGTTGATGTCTCCCCTCTGAGACGTGTCAATCAAGCAATCTGGCTGCTCTGCACCGGTGCCCGGGAAGCCTCCTTCAGGAACATCAAGAGCATTGCAGAATGTCTGGCAGACGAACTGATCAACGCAGCAAAGGTTGGTCTGGACGACATTTATCCGTTAACTTTATGAAACACGAATGTTACGACTTTTTAAAAATGCAGATACAAATAATAATTGTATCTCTGTGATACAAAATGTAATGAGGATTCGGTTTTTCAGCAATTTAGTTTAACAATCAGCTTCAACCACTAGAAGATCCTTTGAAATATTTTGCAAATTAAAAAGAGACACATTCTGTTGAATTTGGCAGAATATTAAATTTGTCTGTATTGGACTAAGCGGTTGAAATCATGGTTTTTAGGAAAAGTACGAGTGGATGTCCGTCTCACCAGATACATCTCCCATTAGAGGGGTAGCCAGCCATGTTTGAATATTGCAAAGTTTAATCGGAATTCGTGCCAAGGTGCAACAAAACCCACAAAGTACATTTTTTTCTCTTCCACTGTTGATCCATTGCTTGTTGAAGAGTGCAAGTGATTTCGTCTTTTATCTAAGGTTACAGCTTAAACTATGAGATGTGACCAAAATAAGTTGGTCGGGAGAAATTTTGGGTGGGTTACCTTCTTTTTTTTTTTCAGACGTCAAAAGATTTATGAACAGGTTTTTTTTTTAGCTGGCCGATGGATCAACTAATGATTCTTTTTAACTAACATGCCATAGTCCAAGTTAGCTGTTAAGAGCATAGCTTCTTGGGGTAGGTCGGTGGGGGGCAGGGTCTGGTGGGTCGTGACTAAGGGGTGCTAGATAAGCAGCCCTTAATGTTTTAACCAACTGCCACGCATCTAATGTTGGAGTTTGCTTCCTCTTATCCTCAGGGCTCGTCCAACTCGTACGCCATCAAGAAGAAGGATGAACTGGAACGTGTCGCCAAGTCTAACCGATAGAATACGTGCGGGTGGTCGCAAAGAATCAGAGCTTCATTGAGGATGAACCTATACAGAAGACTTAAAGACATTTATTATCTCTTACATGGAAATACCCGATTTACTTCCAACGATAATCAACCAGGCAATGTCCTAGAAAATTGTGGTCTAGATTAATAATCATGCCATGATCAAGGCCATATAATTCCGTATTGATTGAAGTTTGTGTTTTCGAAAGGTTTCCCCAGATTTGGGTCTTATAAATGTCTTTAAGTTTTATTCAGTGTTGCAGTATGCATTATTAAAGTTCCATACATTGCTGACATCAATACAACTTATTGTAAAATTTGAACTTCTCTCTTTGCAGTTTAAATGATTTGTTTATTGATTTGCGTAAATATCTTGCTCTTCATAATTGTTACTTGATTCAGGTTAAAGATATCTTACTATTCTATGTAGTAAAATCTAACTTTTTCATCTATATCTTAAAAAAGCATGGATGCTTGAGATGAACAACTCTAGCATAAATCACAGAAAATCTTGCTCCATTTAAGGAGGTACACTGGTTTGTTGTGCAAGGGGGTGAGGGGGGTGGGGTGTGCACAGTTTGCAGCAAAATGATGAGTTGTTCATCCACCGTATTGTTACAAACTTGTTGCTCCTTCTAAAGGTTGCTCAAATGACCAAATATGTATGTTATCATTTCAAACACTTTGAAACCCAAAATTTCAAATACTTGAAGTAATTGATCACTTTGTAACAGAAATGTTAAGTGGATCAAAACATGAAAGTGATGAATTTGATAAACGCTCTGAAAAGTGCAGAAGCTGTCAACATAATGTCTTCGAGCTACGAAAACAACATTTGCAGAAATTTGCAATAATAATCTTATCTTATAATAAGTACCGAATTGTAATTTTGTTTACAAACTTAAATCTCTAAATTCTCTAATTCTGTAAATTGCACAAATAATCAATTCAAGAAAATTTGACATTTTCAATTTGTTGAGATATTTAATGAGCAATGCAACAATCTGCTATGTTTGCTGACATAATGGAGTAAACATTTTGAGATTCGATAGGAAGACATCATATCCTGACATAAAATCATGGCGCAAAGTCGGAAATGAGAGCACACCTTTCTGTTTGTTGTCTAATATACTAGATGCTGCAACATGATTGCTCCCTGCTTACCTCAATCCAGGGGCATCTTGAGCCAGGTAGGGCCAATTGAGCCACAGGTCCCCTTTTTGCAGTCCTCATTTTCCATTGTATATTTCTCCAAGTATATTATGAAAGTAATACATATTTCTGTGTCCCCTTTATTGACCCAGGATCCCATGGCTTTCCCCTCTGTCCCCTCCCACACAACCCCCTCACTGCTCACCAGGTGTTCTTCCATGTCCCTGGTCCAAATGCTTTCATTTTAAGGTTGTTTAAAGTATGACTTGAGGAACAAGATTAACTTTGATATGTTGTGGGTGATCATGAAACAAAGCTATCAGTACAGGTTGTATTTCTGGATCTCTTTAGTTTTTGAGAAATACCCGGGTAATTAACTGAGGGTCACCAATAAAGGTGGCTCCACTACTACCACGATAAAGATGTCCAAAATTTGGATATAGAAGTCAAAATTGTGTGGGAACAAGTTGGAAACTTAACTTCCTAAATCTAAATGTCGATATTCCAGGTTTATTGAAATAACAGGGTCTATCATGATAAACCGGTATTATTACTCGATAAGTCTGGTAATGATCCCTTGTTGGATGCAAAAGGAATCAATGCTGATGGTGTGTATATGCATGCCTGCATATATGTGTGTTTGTTTGTTTAATGCCTTGTCTTGTAACATCGATAACTAAAAAACTATGGTGGGTGAACTTCATATTTGGTATGTGGATGTACCTCATAGAGTAGAGGAACCCTAATGTTTTCTGCAGAGTTTAAAGGTCATTTGAGGTCAAGTCTGTAAACCTTGTAAACATCACAACTCAAAAAATGTAGAGTGGATGAACTTTATATTTGGTATGTGGATGCACCATATTGAGTAGAAGAAACTCAGAATTTTCTGTTGCGGTGGAATGTCAATTAAGGTCAACAGAGGTCGGTCTGAAAACCATGTATACTCTCAAATTCAAGCCATTTCTTTGATGAATGGCTTTCCTACGCCACTGTTACAGGATTTTGACCTTTGCTCTTTAAAGTGGCTGAGAGGGTTTTCCACTTCCACTAATGATTGTTATGTGTCATCAACTTTCAAACAGGTAGTAATTTTGCAATGGGTCAAGTTATCTGGTACGTGACTTCAGGACACACTTTCCTCAGTTGCTCTATCAATCAGGTGATTCCATATATAAATTTATAAAGCAAGGAGGAATCACTAAGTCCTGTTGGCCTCCTTTTGGTAATCCAATTTGATCACGAATTAAACCAGGATTTCCTACTGAAATATCCAGATATTTAGCAAAACCAGGGTTTCCTACCGATAAACCTGTTTTATTGGTAGGTATGCAATGTTTAATTGATAATCCTGGTTCAATGGTCGAAAATCCCTGTGATAAAACAGCTTTCTCGTTTGATATCACATATGGTGGAGGCCTATCGTACTGAGCATTTGGCTTGCCATACTTGTTTCAGGGGAAGTACAGCGATGTCTCAATCTGTCTTACGAAATTACATAAACATTGGCTAGCTCGCTTAAATTACCTATACATTACGTGTGCACATTTGACTCGCGGGCTATAGATATAGGCTGAACTGACTTGTGTCGTACGCAACTCAAGCGGTGAGTAGGTGAGCAGCACAGAACCAAGTAGTTTTGAAACATAAGTAAACTAATTTCTATAATAACAATTTTCTTTTTAAACAATATGGGCTCCTTCCAAGCTAAAGGAAGTGGCATTAGTTAACTTAGATTACTGTTCCTTAGGACTATGGTCAGCCTACCGTTAGGCCTAGGCATAACCATCTCTTTTGCAATTCACGTTTGTCTTACTCTGGACCTATGAACAGAATTTAACTGTAATTTATTATTCGTTACAGTAACACCAAGGCCTAACTGTTATAACAGGTAGGCCCTATGCTTAATTGCAGAAAATCCCGCAACTCTCGAGTGTCACAGATTATGACCGAAAGTCCCGATAGTAAACAATGTATTGTCCTCAAACAGCCCTGTGTGTGAGTTGCCAATTATTCTGCAATTGCTCCCCAATTTATCTTAAATAAACGTGATTGTCTGCTTGATGATATATACTAGTGGTAAGTGTTGTATTGTTACTTCACGTTCCCTTTTTGAATCCAGCTTTAAGTACACACCTTCCATGAAATTGGTGCATGAAATCGGTTAAAATTTGCACTGAAGGAAGGAAGCATCAATTTTGTTCTGAAGCTTAAGCCCTTGTTGGACAATTATATGACTCATTTACTGGCTCGATTCCATAAAATTTATAGTCCATGCACAGTTAAGGAAATGTTTCCTTGCTTGGCTGTGTTGATTTGAGTATTAATCTCATTCTGGCGGATCAAAGTAACGGTGAAGTCACATTGCTGAAGGACAACACTATCAGAGCAAAATGGCAGAAATCAGTATGATTTTTGACCTTTCAAAGACTTAATTTTTTGCTAAGCATTGCCAGGTTACCTTACAAGTTACAGTAGTCGTATCATCCTATAATAAGGTCTAGGCATATGTAGAATATCTCGCAGATGGTCGTTTTTCTGTAATGTCGCAGTCAAGTTGTGTAACGTCTCCACTGCAACTCCGACTCCAGTATGAAAACATTCTTTCCACTGCTACTCAGATTCCAGCCAAAATGGAAAATAATAAACTTTCATCACTGAGACTTGGAGAAGAATGTCAATGTTTGCATTAACATATGAATCGTTGTCAGAAGTGTTTATGAAGTAGCCTACAACACATGCATAAAATAACATTCTCCCTCCAAGTCTAACAAAGCCTAAGGAAAATATAGATCATTTATCACTGTTACTTTGACTACAGCAAAAGAGAAAGAAAACTTCTTCCCTGCTGAGAGTCTGACTCCAGCCAAAAAGTACGAAAGGAGGCATTCACCACCTCAACTCCCAGTACAACAAAATAATTTCCACCCTGTCACCGAGTCCAGTAAGAGAAAGAAAAGAATAAGGAAAGCTTTGCGACTGTACTAGTCCAAAACGTGAATTAGAAGAGATAAGTTGGGAAGCCTAACTGTGTAACCCATCAGCACTGGGTCTCCATGATTTCATTGAT
Organism: Apostichopus leukothele; assembly: GCA_010014835.2. Taxonomy (NCBI): domain Eukaryota; kingdom Metazoa; phylum Echinodermata; class Holothuroidea; order Aspidochirotida; family Stichopodidae; genus Apostichopus; species Apostichopus leukothele. The sequence goes on along the minus strand of JAAAKB020000002.1, from coordinate 468,165 downwards.
ATAGAAAAAGAAGCACTGATAAAAGTACTGCATACCGTCTCCGGATTCACTCCCTATCAATCTGCAGATTCTGTACAATGTTGCAAGTTAGACAAAACCTAAACATTTTCAAATGTCAACAATAAATTGTTGCAATTGAGTGCCATTAGGAAATACTTCTGTGGTCAGCTGGAGAATAACTTATTTTGTGATTCTTTTTGGTTTCCACAGAATGATGCCAACTATTTACCCTAAATGATAACCTGATTGTTGCCAAACAGCTTGAAAAAGTGGTTATGAAAGTTGAATTTGTCTAGGCAAAGTAAGGCCAGAGGGTTTTTCCTAGTCGAAAAGCATGTTAAATCCCTTCGGCTTAGATTTTCATCTGCTGGTAAGTTTTGTAACAAGATGCCCCAAAACGATTTCTCAAAATCGCATGTTTTTAGTACTAGATGCGGAGGAGACGAGGGCCTAGAGAAGTTCACCACAGTACTTATTTCGCTACAGATTTGTCTATGGTGCAATTAGTCTATGGTGCAATTAGTTCGAGTCACCAAGGACGTCCATCCTGGCTATTTGTTCAACTCCTGGTCTAGCCATATAACAGACTGTTGCACTACACATTACAAAGACAAACTGATAGGCTGGCTCTACTACACAATGGAACAATTTAAATTTGTTATCTTCATCAAATCAATATGTGTTTCATGTTAGTCAATTTGATTGCTTGTTTGTCCTCTTTGCAGGTACTGTATTTGGACTGTTTGAAGCATGAAGACGGCTGAAATATTAATATCAAGATGACGGGTAATCACCATCCAGCTAACCTCTGGGAAATCGCTTTTGAAGTTGTCTCAGGTCATTGGGAGTTAATATGTGAAACGGACCGGAGGGGTACCCCTCGTAGACTCTTGGACCATGTTAAACTTCCGTGGATTATCTGTGACCGGCTTCTCAACAGCTGGGCGCATAAAGACTTGCTCCACGATAACGCCGTCTGCTTGTTCTGCGATCCGAGGAAAGCCAATCTCAAGAGGATCAACTTGAGCTACTCCAAGATCACCGACATCTCCATCATGACGTTGACGAATCAGAGCCCACTTGATCTTGACCTCCAAAGTTGTCAAGGACTCACTCATAGATGTTTACCGGACATCATCAAACTGAAATCTTTGCAAGCTCTGAACCTGAGCAAATGCCCCAAAGTCTTACAGAATTACGACTACATCATGAAATTTCACTTACCGCAACTGACAAAGCTGGATATAAGCTACACGGAGCTAAGTAGTGTGCACCTGTACTTACTCCTAATGCAACTTCCCAAACTGTTAGCACTTGACGTATCGGGAGTGGTCAAGAACGGCGACATGAAATTCCTCGAGCCGCTTCAACCCAGACTGACGACTCTGGTCCTCCATAACTGTATCATATTAGAGTCCAGTTTGCAAAGCATCTATAAAGTCAAAACATTAAGGTATGTATCTTTCAAGCCTGAGGTATAAATCAAACCATCTCTTTGGTCTATGTGATAGACATTACTGTGATAAACAATGCACCCACACAGCTAACGATATTCTTATCCCGTTTTAATGCTTCACACGTTTATATGGAAGCCTAGAATGGACATGCACCTTGATGACTTACATCGCAAATGGTCAAAAATCTGAAAATTACTGTTCTGATGTGATCTGAAAAAATTTGAAAAATTGTTGTTATACACTTGCTTCCATCTTGACAAGAGGCCAACAAACTAAAAATAACTATTTTGATGTGATTGGATAAATTCCGAAAAATTGCTGTTACACACTTGCTACCATCTTGACAAAAGACCCCAAAATGTGAAAATTACCATTTCAATTGACAGGTTTCATTACAGTTTACAAACCGTCAATAAATTGGAAGTTACCATTTTGCACAACTGCACTACCATTAGGACAAAATGTGAAAAACGTGAATGTTACCATTTTACACACTTAGTACTTGGTTGCCAAGTAAACAAAAATGCAATTTTCAGCTTCTTGACATGTTGTAAAGATTGTAGCAAGTGTGCAAAACAGCAGGTTTTCAGAATTTTGACCAGTTTGACATATTGAATATGTGACCTGGTGGGAAAGTTTTCAAGTCACATGAAAGCATTAGTCGCTTGCTAACAGGGTCAGCCAAGAATCAGAAAAAGGAAGCCAAATTTGCTGGATCGGTGTCAAATTTGCAGTGTGGCTGATGATTCTTTGATTAAGATTTACCTGTATGTAAAACAGTGGTATCATTCTAGCAGATTCTCAAACAGATGACTAACATTTCCCAACAGAACTGTTTTAAGTCGGTACTGATTCTTTCTTACATTTCTCAAACCATATATTGGTTATTCTGTCCCCTCTGTGGCTAGGCCATCAAGTGTACTACGGGACTGGTGGCATGGGTTAAAGTCTTGCTTTCTAATGACCATCTGTAAATATTATTAAGGACACCTGGATCAAGCACAGTTTCATTTCACTAAATGTTTTGATAAATAGTGCTGACCGCAAGATTTGTCTTTTCTCTCTCCTCTCGTAGACATCTGGACATTTCCGTCGCTGAGAGTTCGTACGCATTTCAGTTAACGCCTAATATGCTGAGATTATTAATACATAATCTACCAAAGCTGAAATATTTAGATTTGTCAGGAAATAGCTTGGACACTTCAGATGAAGAGAAGAAGGCAGAATTAACAGAGAATGTTCCATACTTTGGGTAATTTTTTAAAATTTTATTAAATGACAAATTTTATGCAATTTAAATGTTAATCATACTGGAAAAGGGCATACATACGATGTTAAGTGATCCAACATGCAGCATTTGGAACAAACTGTTTATTCGTCATCTCTGACGAGACTAGCATCTTTTGTGGCCAAATGGGAATCAGTGAATTCATCGTCAGGTTATCTCAAAAAAAAAAGGTGGACTATTTCTCACACCTCTGGCTGGCTGGCTGGATGGACATCTACTTTGCAGTCTAAATGTACATGGGTACATGCTGACTCTTATTTCACAGTTGGACAGACCGTTTTGGTACAGTAGATTACTTTCTCATCTTCAGCAAGAATTCAGGCTAAAGAATGCTTTTTATACTTTAACAGATTTCAATAATGTGTGTGAAAAACTCTTTTACATCAAGTTATGTGATTATACCCTGAAATTGTTTCTTAGAGGCTGTAGCCTGCATTGTAACTAATGTCGGGGGGGGGGGGAGGGGGGGAGGAGGAGTTGAGAGAGGAACTTAATCAGAAAAACTTTGTTGATCTTCATATAATTGTTTGTCTAAAAGAGAAGACGAAAGAGAAACAACACAGCAGTGAAACGAGGAAGTTGCTGACTTGCTTTCATTCTTGTTGCTTTCAATTGCAATATGATACTTTATGAAATTTAGTTCTGGTGTATAGTTTCAAAATTAAAACTTGAACATCACTATTAAACATACATTTCAGAGCCAACGATTATATCAGGGAATATACCGCTACAGTAGAAGAGTACACC
>JAAAKB020000002.1:430553-449837 GCA_010014835.2 Apostichopus leukothele | reverse complement strand
TAAATAAACATAATTTGCGTGACAGTCATTCAACTTAAATTTCTAATACGAGATGGCAATCATGGCTTTTAAAAAAATACCTTTACTAAACCGTTTACTGGCAATTATGTAAAAACAAACTTCGTTAATTTAGTCTCTCCCCAACTACTTGCTTGCTTAGATTTCTAGTTCCATAAAAATACACGTGGGAACGACGAATGCAATGGCTGTTGTTTGTATCCCAGAACCGTGGTGGGGATCCATTGACCATTGCAGTACTGTCGGATATTTCGTGTTTCTTTCGTTTCTTATCCTACCCACACCATGAATTTACGTTCCTGATACAAAAATAATCTTCGTAAAATTCGATTAATGACTAGTCTATGACAAGAGTGATAGCACATCATTGGAAACAGTCCTCCCTGAAAGTGTACACTATATATTGTAAGCAATGGTGATCAGTGTGGATTAACGTAGTTCAGTGTAGGGAACATGACCAGTAATTGAGAAGACCTCGCTATGTAGGTCTGGATTTAAAGCTTGCAGAAACTAATCTTACAATAACTGTATTCACATTGAAGACATTTTGCTTCCAGCATATTGCAGTGTACAATATCTGGCATAGCGAAGACAGGGTACTTTTACAAACTTAGTAGTCGGGTAAGTTTCGTATGCAGAAAATACTTTATAAACTTGAACAATTGAAACCACTGATGCGAATTTGTTGCCACAAAGAGACAATAATTGTAATAGAGAAGTATAGACACAGTGACGTCAGACGGAATAATTGTATCATGGCAACCGTTACGGAGTTTAAGCACTTTATAATTGCTTTTGCTGTAATAATATACGCTTCGAAGAAAAGGAGCTTTTGTTGTTCATGGCATAGTCCATGATATATATATTTTTTAATATGTTGATGGGAGGGGACTGGGGTACAATTATATTGCCTGGCTATCATGTCTTGTACTATCCCCACCTTCCTTAATACCTTCATTGATTAGTACAATCTATTAACTGTATATACTTTCAAGGTGCTTGTACCAGTACAGGGGTTCTAGTTGGTGATAGGTGTCTTACCAAACAAAATACATGTAAACTATATAATGTACGGTAGACGGGATGGAGGGGTACGTTGGCTCTCCTAGGGACCTGTGATTCGTTATTTTATGTTTATTCGTTAAGTTCCTAGACACAATTGCTCAGATTAAACCTCTCTATTCGGCAACGGGAATGTGAACGGGCTATGTGTAGAGCAATGAATGATGGAAACTGTTGCATGTAGATTACATAAACAAAGAAGAAAGTGAAACACATACAGTAGGTGAGTTCAAAATCAACAAGAAAAGGACATAACACATACACAAGCTCACCAAAATGAAATAACTTGAATACAAATTGACACTAAATGAAGTCCAGCGTGTCTGTGTGTGTAGGGGAAGGTGGTGGATTCCCTCGTTGTCACAAGGTCCTGCACTATACCCACCTCCCTTAGTTCCTACATTGATTAGTACAATCTATTAGTCTTATTTACTTACCTAATCAGGGTTTAATTGGATGTCCTTTGCTCTGGTATAAATATCATTGACTCAATGATCTTTAGTTTCAATAACATGGAAATCCTTCATGTTATATTCAATCCTTGGTAATTGGTTCCGGTATCGATTGGTCCTGGAATGGGAGGTTGTGACAAACTGTTTGGTTGAGGAAGTGTCGATGGACATACAATGCCATAGTAATAGATCAAGCTTTCCTAAATCTAAGGTGAATGTGATAGTATTGGAATTCCATTACAAAACCAGTCAATATGTCCAAACTGTGCAGACATCAATCCGATATATTAAGCTATTTTCAGGAACACATCCACTACTTCATATTTTACGTGATCGCCGTGTTAAAAACTGTAGTACAACTAATGCGTCATACGTTCTGATTTGATTATTTGGTGACACTAATATTCCGTGTACTCTTATTTAAAAAGTCTTTTCAAATATTAGTCATTTCTTCAGTAAACGTAGGAACATAACAAATATATTCATAATTATCCAACCGAGTCGAAGGCCTTACTACATATACAATAGCAGGGATACGTCAGTTACTAAATGTATACACCGATGACGTGAAAGCCTTTGTAACGCTTTTGCGAATTGTCCTGCTTAAGTAACGCTTAAGTGACTTCTTAAAAATGGCCCTAGTCTACAGACTTTTTTCTTCTATTAATTATCTCCATAGGTAAATAGATTGATCACCGAAGATTGCATTTGAATACATAATTTAAATCAGAGGAACAATTAAGTCGGTTCCTCTGTTAGCTGTTGTTTTAAGATTTGCTTTTTTCTTCTCCAATCCGATCGATATTTTAGGAAATGTTATAGTCTAAGCATTGTTTGTTTCTTTTTGTTGTAAAGATATGAATATTCTCCTAGATTCGCGTAGGCGGTTAACAGAATAACCGTTTGGATTTAGCACAATTATTCCTTATTAATATTCAATCAGCAGCTGCACATAGTTCCTGTTTTCCATGATCTGAGTGATTTCAAACAGCTGCTATTTGACTGTTTACACCTGTATATTTTATATGTCATTTTTGTAATAAAGGTTAACAGACTGCAAGTTATGTTTATTGCAGAAAATCATGAGCAAGTCCAAGTTAAATAATGATGGGTTATACTCTGCTTATTGATGTGAACGTAGTCTATAGGCCTATAATAAGTAAATTGTTCTGGTTGTTGAAGATTTGATCAAATAAAATTATATATAGCAAAAATGAAGAAATAGCAACAGTGTTGTAGCCAGGTACATGTATCCTAGTACCAAGTACTTCCGAAAAATGAGGTTCCTAGTACCAGGTATCATAGTCCGATGATTACTTTGTAGGATCCGAGCACCGAGTACCTATTTCGGAGTACAGTATATAAGACGCAGAGTACCGAGTACGAATTATACTTTTTCATACAAGTACATTTGGTTTTTGAAATATACAAAACCTTATATTTATAACTGCTCCCGGTGTTTATTGTAAGTAAATGATATAAACCAGTCAAATATGAAGACATTGTTCGTGTCTTGTTATTGTTTGATACATTTTAAAATGTAAAATGTCTTAAATGATGGGTTAATAGGGGTGCAAGTGTAATAGTAATACTACGAACATGCTACACATTATTAAATGTTAGAAACATACATCACTTATGATTTCTTTGTACATCCTATATGTTACTGTACGTGATAATATACTCGGCTATTCCCATTACATACACAAACAAAAAGACCTTGGCAACATCTAATCTCTCCCGAAATTGAAAATACAGATACCGATACGGTCAAACTTCTTTTAATCGTAGTTACTAATGAGAAACTGATTAAAGTAATTTAAACCGTACTTACTAATGAGGAACTGATTAAAGTAATTTAAACCTTACTTACTAATGAGGAACTACTTAAAGTAATTTAAAGTGAAACGGGAGTGAAATCCTTTGTTTATTAATCGGACATAATAAGACAAAACAAGACTAAACTGATCAGCAGTTTATTGAACATTTATTTTATTTTATTATTAGGATCAACTTATTCGCAAACTGCTACGTTGAACTGTGATCATTTAGCACTAATTTACGATATTTTAACGCTTCTTTGATATATTATTATTAAGGGAAACACAGACCGCGAATGGTTTGAGTAGATCACTAAGCTACTTCCACATATCTATGATGAAAGTCTGACTAAATGAAGGGAAGACCAACTCCGTTCCAAGAGGCTCTCGAAAACTTTCAATCATAAGGGCGCTAGACCTTTTCTTGCGTAATGGTCACGTTATTAATTCTCCCAATCCCCTATTTTTTGTCATACAAATTTGAACTTGAATTAAACTTGCATATAAATAGATAGATGATTTATTCAGCCACATGCATAAAATACAATGGAAATTGTTCAAACACAAGAGCTCTAAAACAGACATGAAATTGAAAACGAATAACGATGAAACACATATAAAAGTGATATTGCATGAGTAATAAATACCGGTAGGCTTTCGACAATGGTATAAAAACATTGCGATAAAAGTGACGATGTAAAAAAGTACGAATGATGAGAAATATGTACGACATGAACCATAAAATGTATACTTGTACGATAAACAGAGCGCTAATTCAAATAAAACAGAATTCAGAACATATAAGACATAAGATACAGGGAGTGATAAATAAGTTAGCGACTATGATGCGCATTGAAAATCTTCACTGCAGATGGATAAAAACTGTTGGTGAAACGCTTCGAACCTCTAAAAGCTAGTAGTCTATTGCCTGAGGGAAGGAAGTTGAAATGCACAAATGCTGGGTGGGAATGATCTTTCATAATACAATCTACACGCCTCAGTGCTCGCTCCTGATACAGTGAATGGAGGGATGGTAGACTAGTGCCAATTATACGCTCAGCACTCCTGATAACTGACTGTAGTTTCCCTAGATCCCTCTGACTCACACGACTAAACCAGACTAAAATGTTTGTTGTTAAAATACTCTCTATAATTGCACGATAGAAATTCACTAAAATAAGATCACTAACACCATAAGATTTAAGAGTCCGTAAAAAGAATAGTCTCTGACGTCCCTTCTTCAATATTTCATCTGAATTTTCATTCCAAGACAAATTGTCCATAATGAATGTGCCTAGTAATTTGAATGTGTGCACCTGCTCTACAGCAGAACCATTTATGATCAGAGGGTCCTTTGTGTTTTTGTTCCGCCTGAAGTCCACAATCAGTTCCTTAGTTTTGTCCACATTAAGAGTTAAGTTGTTATCGTGGCACCAGTTCACCAGAAGGTTTACCTCATCACGGTAGTGGCTTTCATCGTCATCTGTGATCAGGCCAGTCACTGTGGTGTCGTCTGCAAATTTGATGATCCGCGAGTTTGGGTGGACGGCTGCACAATCATGTGTGAACAGGGAGTACAGCAGTGGCGATAGTACACACCCCTGTGGGGTGCCCGTGTTGAGAACGACAGCCGCTGAATAATTGTTACCGACCCTCACAGTCTGTTTGCGTTCCAGAAGGAAATCCAGGATCCAATTACAAATTGCAGGAGGGAATTTCAAATGTTCCAATAATTTAAAATGTAACTGTGAAGGAATAATAGTGTTAAAAGCTGAGCTATAATCGATAAAAAGTACGCGGGCGTAGGAACACTTCCTCTCCAGGTGAGCCAGGGTCCCATGTAACCATATAGAAATAGCGTCTTCAACCGATCTGTTCGTGCGATAGGCGAATTGCGAGCGATCAAAACCTTCGGGTAAAAGTGATTTGATAAAAGACAGGATAAAACGTTCAAATGTTTTCATCGGTACAGATGTAAGCGCGACCGGTCGATAGTCGTTCAAGCCAGATACTTTGCCCTTCTTTGGGATGGGTACTATGATGGCATCTTTGAATGACCGGGGTACTTCTGACGTGCTCAGCGACCAATTGAATATGTCAGTGTAGACGCCAGCAAGTTGTTCGGCGCATATTTTGAGCAGTTTTGGAGTGATGCCATCGGGTCCTGGAGCTTTCCGTTCGTTGAGTCGTTTGAAAATGTTCCTCACCGAGGTCACATCGATGACGAATGGCGCGGTGACATCTGTGTTGTTGGCTGGAAATGGTTGGCTGTTATTATCTTTGTCAAACCGCGTATAAAATTCGTTCAGCTTGTCTGGCAGCTCTGCGTTATCACTATCCGCTGACCTCTTCACCCCTTTGTAGTTGGTAATCTCTCCAATGTTCGCCCATGCTTCTCTCGGGTTTACAGTATCAAACTTTTGCTCAATCAGTTCCTTTTGTGCTCTTTTTGCGTTCCTAATGGCTCTCCTGAGGTCAGACTTGGCGTGGTGGTATCTATCTGGATCAGTGGTCTTAGTCCGATAAGCTTCATCCTTGGCCTTTATTTTTGCTTTGACAGCTTTGTCACACCACGGTTTGTTGTTTGGGTATTGTGTGACAGTCTTAGTTGGTATACAAATGTCCTGGCAGAAATTGATGTACGCAGTCACCGTATTTGTGAATGAATGCAAATCATTATCCTCTTGGAACAAATCCCAATTCGTGTCATCAAAACAATCCTGTAGTTTATCGATCGCTTCCCGAGTCCACACTTTGACCGTTCTTTTCACTGGCTTCGTTATCTTCAACTCTTGTTTGTAAATAGGGATAAGTAGCACTGTGTTGTGATCAGAATTACCGATACCAGCTCGCGGGACTGACTTGTATACATTCTTCACTTTACAGTAACAGTGATCTAGGATGTTGTTGCCGCAAGTGGGACATGTCACATGCTGCTTCAATTCGGGCATTGAGTTCCTCAGATTAGCGTGATTAAAATCCCCCACAACAATAGACAACGTGTTTGGGTCGGAGTTCTCACAATTAGAAATCATCCCTCGCAGGCTTTCTGTTGCTATGGTTGCATCGGCGCGAGGGTGTATGTAAACCGCTATCAGAGTCACTGATGAAAACTCACGGGGGATGTAGAACGGCCTACACTTGATCATGATATGTTCCATATCCGGGGTGGTTCCTTGGGAAATTATCCTTACGTCCTTACACCAGTTATTGTTGATGAGGAAGCAAACTCCACCGCCCTGAGACTTCCCCGTAATCTGTCGATCCCGATCATGTCGATAGATTGTGAACCCCGGTGGTTGCAATATACAGTCAGGGTGATCTATGGTGAGCCAGGTTTCAGTTAAACAAAACACATTGCAGTCGGCATAATCACGGAAGTTTGCGATTCTCGAAAATAACTCACCGGTCTTGTTGAAAAGTCTCTGCACGTTCGCTAAGATAATACTGGGTACTGGAGTGTTCTGATGTCTGCGACGAAGTTTTACCAGTTTGCCACCTCTCCTGCCCCGCTTACGTGTAGGCCTAACGTTAGGCTTAGGCTCATTCCAAGGGGCATCGGTTGGCCAGTCCACAGAAAATTGACTTTCGTTGAGTCCGAAACCATCGAATTGCGAGATAGGATCCTGGCGTAATCGTAATAATTCCTCTCTGGAATATTGCACGAAAGTGGACGATACAAATGATATGACGACATGAAATAACAGTAAAAACAGGAGAGCTCTAGTGACCGTGTCGCTCTTGATCAGCGCCATCTGAGTCATTATATATGATAAGCGTGTATCCAAACACATTTCTAGCAATATATAGGAAAAATTTCACCAGTAATTATTCATAGTCGGAATATTATTAAATTTCTCTCGTGTTCTTCACCATTTTCTTGAATTCTTTCTATATTTTTATTTTATATTACAGAGTAACATATGAAAGTCCTAACCATTATTGTTGCCGAAAACTTTTTTGAACAATATAAAGAAATACAATTCCAAACACGTTTAGAATATTTCTTCCTGCTTATTATTGTGTTATGTTCCACCCTCTAACACAACAAAGATCACTGTGAATTACTGGTAGCAATTCGGTAATAAAATATTCGGCGTCCCATACTGCTTGCGAATTCCTGTCACCGGACATATCGATTTTCACCGATATTAGGATATAAAAATGAATATTCATGTTTATTAGTCTATAACCAATCAAATATAAGTGAATACAGATCTTTTGATTTCAAGTGTCGTCAACACCACCTTTTTATATATATAATGAAGTTGTACAGTGATCAGTGGGATTAAGATACGTTAGGAATACGGGATATTGGAAATGGATCTGTTAAAGTTCTAAAACAAAATACAATCGGAAGAGCCCCCTCTCTTCGATTCCTGAGGGTATATGGATCGGGGGAGAATCTGCACATCATATACTCTATGAAATATTTAGTTGTGAACTTGATGATCGATTATTCAAACATATTTTACCACCAATATTTTATCAATATCCGTCAATAGTTATTTAATAATTTATTCAATTATATAACATTGTCGGAAGGTTGCATACGTTGTTATAAACTTTGTCTAGTGCGCTGATGCGTGAGGGGTAAGGGGTATGGAAAATGGCTCTAAAAAAGTGAAAACAAAATACACCAATAAACTTACTAAACTGACAAATAAGGTACATCATTTAATTCATTGATATGGAAATACCATCAGCCAGATGTGAATCTGTCAGAAAATCCTGAACCTAATATTGCATTGTATTGCAATTTTATTGAAGACAATGTTGGAACGGAAACAATGATCCACACGTGGACTTTCTCACCTGTATACTCCCTGAACGATTCAAAGATGGCTGAAGGTAAACCAAGTAATCATGGAAAATTAAGCTCCCGTGTAGAGATAAACAATCAAATGAGACATGTAAGAGAAGCCATATATACATATTTATGGCCCCAGGTTAACCAATATTGGAACCTGAAGGTTTGTAAATGAATGGAGGTGGTCCACTACTTTTAGAGGGAGTATGCTAGTGGCAGACAATGTTATTGCAGAGTAAACAATGTCACATTCTTAGTTGATAACTCCATCTCAACGTCTTCTGAGCCAGACAATCAGCAACTTTAACCACAGTTTATAAACCATACGTGGCTGTGGGTGTTGGATAATCAACCTAATTATGACACAAAATGGTTTCCAATCTAAGTATGCGACAACATGGGTTCAATCTAATAAGTCTTACATGAGGCCATGACATGAACAAATGCTGAAGCAGTTGCATGAGTATAAATGTGGTTATAACAGCAAATGAATATTATAGCCAACCCCATCTCCCTCACACTGCCAAAGGACAAATATAGGTGCTTGCAGACTGAAGTCTGTGAGAGATGGACAGAAATATCTCAAGATCAGAATTGACTTGTTTGTATAACTTTTACCGATATGATATGTGCTGTGTGATCTTTCTAAGGTAGAACACTCCATATAGTGTATACCAGATAAAGTAACAAAAGCATCAGGAGAATATCTTATCTGATATGTTATCAAACAAAAATTTTTTTTTTGGGCTAGTGGCCATGAATACCAATAAAATCTGGAAGAATCTTAAATACACCCAAATTAGTCCAGCTTATAAAAATTGGTGACTGAAAGCATTGTTGCAGACTTAGACCTGGTAACTGCGTATGCAGTTTATCCCATATGTGTATCACACACTGCGCCATTTGCATATGAAATGTGAGAGGTTACAATATACCTTTGAAGAGCGGCAATGATTCATGATGTCAATGCACTGGTTACGGCCAATCCCTAGAAGTTGTAAACATGAGAATATGAAGTAACATAGTTTATTCTCGAAATTAAAAAAAAATCAACTGACACTGAAAAGGTCTTGTATTGCTTATTTCACTTGATTTAAAAAAAAAAAATTACAAAATACCATTAACCCTGTTATGTATTTTTAGTTTTTGTCTGATGATTTTGATCCCTGTTCTGCAAATGTCCCTTTTAAGTTTAATTAGGTATTATCTGGTAAACACATGCCATTATTAATAACAAAAGACCAAGTACTGTTACGTTGGTCTATCAAATGCATACCAGCAATGATGGAACTGGGTGTAAGTGTTCGTAATGATTCAAAACAACGCTTTCGTATGCACCTTAATCTACAATGCACTTTGTGCAATGGCATATCAATTTACAAAAAAATGTCATCATTTTTTTTGTCTCATTCAATGTTGAAAACTTTCAAGGCTGCACTTAACAATTAGTGTGTTGTCGCAAAAGAGGGGAGAGTCTGCAAATGTAATGTTCTTAGTATGATCATGCTAGCTATTAACAAGATATATGCATGTATTTATGTATGGAGCATTCTTACAGTTATCTGAACAAGAAGTGATGAAGCTGCACAGCAATTTCATCTGATCTTAGTTTAAATTTGAACACAATTTCTACAGTTGTGTGGTTTCTTTATTTATCGGTTACTGGACAGCAACATCTTATATTTTGTTCTTAGTTCATTGCTTGATTGAATGTTTGCTGGCAGAACTAGATAGTAGCATGAGAAGTAATTCTTTATTGTCTGGTACTTACAATCGGCAGCTGTGACGTTTGGCAAGGAATCGTAACTCTTTTCACTGGACATGATGTTGTGTATCATATTCTGGTAATATGAAAAAGGGGTGACCCTTAATCCTTTGACGATGATGGCAGACAAGTGATACGGAAAGAGCAAGGTTCATATGTGCATTGGCACCTGTAGTAGTTACTTTCAATGTTATAAGATTACTCTACAAATACAAAACATATAATGATGGATGAAAGTGAACAGCTTTGCAGTAGGCCAATGAAGCGTTAAATGAACCAGTGTATTGTTAATTTGAAGCAAGGCAATGGAAGAATTTTTCAATCAGGTGAGTCGGGGTAGGGGGCGCTTCGAGGTGCAATGGGAATTGATAGTTTGATTCGAGGCCAAAATATTCAATAATCATACCCATTATAGTCTTTTTTTTTACATTATAGAACATGACTGCGCTCTGTCTTTCATCAAATCCATAACACGAATCGAAGTTTTTCGTCCACTATATTGAACATTGCGTTCAAAAAAAGTTTACTGTAAGGAGTATCGATTAAACTTTAAACCTCAATATACTAAGAAGGGCTAATAATAACGAAGTTAAACCCCTGATCGACCTCACGAGAGGTTAAGCGTAGGATAATAGTTGTCTATGTTGTATATGTTGTGCCAGGGAATGGCATGTAAGTAAAGCATTGTTACAATTAATTACACTGCACGGAAAGCCATGAATGAACCCGAAGTCAGGAGACAAAGAGCCATTCTGATTAAAGTAATAAAAATATGAAGACAGAATGGTCTAGTTTTTTTGTGAAGTGAGTAGTTACGACTTGGAATTTCAGGAGGAGATCTATAATTAATAGATCATTCGTGATTGTGTGTTTGTATAAGTTAAATTAAAATTTTCTAAAAATTCTCATTATAAAATAAAATAAAAATACATTAGTACAATAACTAGTACAAATATACACTACAGGCCTACTCTCAATTTGAGTTGATTACGCTACATTATCGTCCTAACCCCTGACTGCCACCCATAAACCATTTTCGACGATTGGTACTAGAGGTAATAGTATTTCCTCGTGATTATTAAAAATTGATAAAGCTAGCCCTGTGTTATCATGAAGCGGGTCGCAAACTGCTCACTGCCAGTCAGGAAAACGAAAACGCTATACATGTTAAGTTTTCCCGACTGCAAGTCAACGTGATTTGAATATGATTGACTAAAGAGAGAATCAATATAAACTAAGCGTTGTGGTGACATTTCCATACAATACCCATACATTGTGCTTTTAGGCTATACACTTTTTAGGGCCTATGCCTACGCGGTAACACACTTCGCTGATACTGTTGGGTTTGACACGTATGCATGAGTATTAAAGGAAAATGCAATATACAATGTCAAACGGATCGAAAGATAAATGCGTTGTAACGACAGTTTTAAATAACTATTTTTGTTCTTCTATAGGTATACTCGTAAATTTCTCGTCCTGTGTGAGTACCAATTACTACTTTATATCGAGTGCAAATACGCTCACTTTTTGCCACCGTGTTTGAACGAATGCCAATTCGTCATTTGTCATTCGATTTGGCTGAAATTTCGTAAGTGGTTTGTGAGAGTTAATGTGTCATAAATGCTATATTTTATCAATTTATAGTTCATTTGACGTCACCATAGGTAATTTTTTGAAAACGTAAAAAAAAATCCTCTTAGAACGTTTGTCCAATTCTACTGAAATGTTGTGGATATAACGTTTGAGTTGTGATGACCCAACGATGTTTAGCAAAAACAAAAAATCGTCATGTGAGGGTCCAAATCTGGGCTTCTGTAGAGTTTTCAGTTTTGATGAAAAGTAGACCACAGATCATATGTAATTGCCATGATTTTTTTCCCTTCAACTTCTTAGTTTTCAATCGTATCTTAATTTTTCCGGCAGTTTGGGAAATTATTCCACCCGTTGGAGACTTGATCATGTCTCTGTAAAAGAACTACAATTGGAAGATTTGCACTTTTCCAGTTGTGTGTGTATGACGACATGTGATAATGACCTTTATTCTTGGAGCGGATTCCGATTTCTGTTCTATTTCTGTGATACGTCCATTGTAAACAAGTTGCAGGTCATTCCATTATTGTAACTATGTAATGAGTACAATTTTTGTGAGAAAATTTGGGTCAACACAATTCGAACGTGATATCCACAACATTTTAGCAGATTAAGCAGAGGAATACTTTTATTTACCGTTTCGTGCTATCATTGTATTAATGAAAACTATTTAGTGCACGTATTGCTGGTTTTTTGCTTTTGCAATGGGGAAAAGTTTATTCCTAGTAATAAGTACAGCAATATATTGCATAACATAAGTTCGTGACAGTGTTTCCACTTTAAAGGAATACAGCTTTTTAACATTGTAACAAACTATGTCTACTAAGACACTCTATAAAGAGTTCAGGCAGTATGGACAACTTACTGGGTTTCTGAATGAACCATTATTTATTTTAGAATGAGTGTTTAATCTAGGACCAGACTGTTCAGAACTGGTAGTAAATACTATGTTTTCTAAAATTACCAGTACTTAAATTGTCTATCCCACCACAAACTTAGGCAGTGGTAATAATTTATAATTGTGATGGTGAAAGGGATATATAAAACTTAATTTCACAGTTTCATATACTCTTGACTGTGGAGTTACAGCAGATGCCACTAACCATGTTTTGTTTTACCTCTGCACAATTCAAAATAAACCCTATGTTCTGCTACTGATTTTAACTCTGTTTATTGTTTACTTTTTGTTCATGTTTTCATTGACTTTGACCGGTTTTTTGAAGTTTCCTTTCATTCGTAGGTTTCTTCATCCTTTCTTGCTGACATTGTGTGCGTGTGTGTTTTTCAGTGCATTTTGTCGTTTCATACTCCTTGATGTTTTCATTGAGTTGTTTGTTCATATTAATTGTTTCATTTTGTTCATGACTTCTATTTATAAATAGGAAATAACAAATATTAACTGTGAAACAACAAATTGTAATATTTCGTTATACTTTATCGTGATCACGATTTTATCCATCAATTACTGACACTGTTTTGTTTTGATCTCTTTTGTTCATATATAGCTGATGTTATGGATGAGAGTAACTGCTTCAAAGTTAACCATTTCCTTCAGGTAGACGGATACACCGATGTCTTTGCTTTAGGTGATTGTAACAATGCAGACCAGGTCAAAATGGCATTCAAGGCTGAACTTCAAATGAGAATTATCGCCAAAAATTTGGAAGCTCTGCTAAGGGGTGGTGCAATGTCACCTTACAAGGAAAGTGAGTAATACTGTATGTATCGATCTTATTAGGAAGATGTTCAACTAGTGTTTGTTTTTTTACTCACAGCGTCGAAGACAGTATATCGATGAATATATTAATAATACTTTAAATTAAAAAGTAACACAGTAGCGCAATTAACTGTTGGGTACTGGTGCCTCAAATTTTGTCGTACAAAAGAAGTCACTAAATCTCAAGAACAGTTTTAAAATGTTTCTGAGTGGTTCCATTAGTAAATTTCATGTTGATATTTCTTCCTGACTAAAGTATCAGGTGTGTATGTTTTACTAACTGAATGACCACCTTAGCGGCATTTGAATGTGAGGAATCAAATGGGTTTACTTTGGGTCGTGCGGGTGTTCACGAGGATATAAATTATGATCGTGGTTTTTTATATGTGATGTAGATCTAATAATGATATATAACGAGAGAAAAAATGTTATCAAACTGCTTATCTACTGCAAAAAGCCTGTACAGGTAAGTTTGTTAAATTAGAGGACCCCAGTGACCTTCCGATCCTAGCAGGATCTTCTTCGGAGGTGAACTGAAATGACAACATACTAAGAACACATTAAGATTCAGAGATGGACAGACATGAGTTAAATTGGAAAAATGATGGACAAGAACTTAAGAGCATCACATTAAAAATGTTCTGGAAGAACTGTACTGACCCTTAATACACTTTATTTTTTTTTGACAGCAACGAAGCAGTTGTGGCGGCACGTCATTCCATCTCCTCGGTAGTTTGGATTGCAGTAACATTTACGGACACCGTCCCTCTCATCACAGGTTGCGTGATTATTACACTTGTAACTCTCAACTATAATCCGTTTATACATACATGTTGATTTTCGTGTATAAATTGTATTAACGTAAAACTTGCCAGCTTAAGTTAAGATATTCATCAACAAAATCAAAACCCTTCAGAAATCTTCATGAGGTTTTTGAAGCAAACTCCAAAGTAAAGGGCAATGTGAAATGATGTAAACCGTCCATTAAAGAAATAAGGTGGTAAATGCCATAGAAAAGAAAGCAACGGATGTCATTGATTCCATCGTTTTCACTTAACACATTAATTTTGATTATAAACAGGATTTATGTATATGACTGTTGAGGTAACGATGAAATGACGAAAACCAATAAACAATAATATATAATATTTAAGGCAATGTTCTGTTGAATGTTTTCTATTCTTTCCTTAAATTGTTAACATAAGGGATAATCTGTATGTTGAATGCCCTTGGTATACGGTTGATAAACATATCAATCACAAATTCACAATTGAAATATAGGATCAAACAGTCAGGAAACATAATGCTTTTTCCACATGAGGTATAATACATACATCTTCTTGCCAGGTAGTGTTGGTAATCTTATACAAATATCATACAAGTTGGTTTTAGATATCTTCCCTGTAGTTTTATGATACATCACTTAGAAAAAACAATTTTTGAGTCCGATTTCACTGACTGGACTAGGAACGTTTCGTAAAGCAAAGAAGCAAAAGCGGTTTTGTGTTACTCAAACAACTGCAAATTGTTATAAGCGGGGAATATATGAAGTTGGAGCAGCTGCAGCGGTGGCATTTTTTGTATATGTCTTAGCTTGAACCTATATTAGCTCCATGGATACACAGAGGATTTAGTCTAAAATTCTATTGAATTTCTCTCGCATTATAAGTGGGGTCCAGTGGGCAAACCACCAGAAGCGGCAGCGTTTTAGATATTTCTTGTACTCACGAGGCAAGTTTAACGCACAAAAATACACACATTAGGTATAGAAATTCAAATCTTTTAAATGCGCTTACCTAGCGAGTTTAGAGCACACATTTCAAATGAAGGTATTTCAAACCCCAACCGAGGTTCAAGGGAAGGTAGGAGTTGGGAGTTGAAGCGACTGTAAAGCAGAGACATTGGTTTTTAGTTTTAGTGGAATCACCCGGTGGGGGTCCAAGGGCAACGTGTTGACACTGTGTTATCCAAATCTGGGCAATGTACTAGGTTAGGAAAAATCACCGAGAAATTATTTTATTTTGCTTCGTTTTTGTTTAATTACACCATGATTACATTCATGGGTGTAAGACCACATTGACTTTATCTTCAATTTCAGACTGACATTTGACATTTGCTGTGGGGAAGCAGTGACATCCTACACCCCGACTCCCCGTATATCCGCAATTTACTAAGGCTGAATTAGCTTTAACATCAGATCGTTTATTAATTCTAAGCGCGAGTAAGTGCTAGTAGGCAATATACGGTGTTTTTGTTATTGTTTTATGTTGAACGAGGTAAACTATTTTCGGAATAGCTTGTTGGTCACTGCGGTAATTAATTCAAACATTTGAGGTTATTTCATCGATTTCATGCCGCTAACATTAACACCCGCATGAGTGCATTACAGAAAGAGCAATTAGCCTTACCGTCCATCTACCTGAATTTAAAGTATTGTCAAAGTGAAGTTCAAACGGAAATAAATTGATTGTGAACACGCCTGACGAACCCACATCATGTATACCTCACGGTAATCACGTGTTTATTCAGCAATAGGAAGTATACAATGACCATGGACATAAACCATTCACAAGAAATATGCTTGAACTTGATAGTTTGAAACAATACGTTATAATATAAACCTTATTGGATGAGATACGAGAAAACGCGTGCGAAATCTTTACGTTGATGTATATTAGTAGAAAAGTGAACCCTTGTCTTTGTAAGGCTCAACAAATCTTGTTGCTTCTTGCTCCGTCCATCATTTCATGCAAAACACACTCGGCGCAGGTGGCGGAATGTTGAACGGCGGCGCAGTTGGCTGGATGGTGAACGGCGGCGCAGAAGGCGGAATCGTGAACGAAGGCGCGGTTGGCTGTGCGATGAACCTGGTTTTTTTAGATTACTTCGTTTTCTTTCCAACTTCATGGGCTGGTCCACCGCCGTTTGCACATATAGATCTGGCTACCTTAAAATGATCACAGACTCAATCGCCATAGCTCCGAGCCCATATTTACTTTTAAACGGAAACTACTCCCTATACTTACAACGTTTGGACCTACACTAAACCATATGGGAAGCATAAGCAACGCCCAGTCTACAGCTACCAACCCATTAAATACGATTTACTACGAAAATGCGAACCGGTTATAATTTACCAAGATTTAACATGTCTTACTATATCCTATTCAGTGACCACTAAAATCGATCAACGTTGTTCATAAATCAGGGAAGTGATAACCCCCTTACCAGAATTGATCTAAAAAATTCCCGTTATGCGTCTAATATTTTGGAGAATCAACCCAAGCTTGACAGTTAATTGGGGGAAATACCTGCTAATGCGTCGTTACAATACTGATGAAGTTGTACAGTAATGAATGGTATTGAGATATGTGAGGAATATGGGATAATGGAAATAGTTCTGTTAAAGTGCTAAAAAATACAATTAAAAGAGCCCCGTTTTATTGACTCCCGAGGACATACAGATCAGGGCAGAACCTTTACATCAAATACTCTATTAATTATTTATTTGTGGAATTGATAAGCGTTTAATTAAAAATATTTTAAACTATAGTTTAGCAATATCCGTCAATATTGATCTAACCATTTATTCAATTAGGTTACATTGTCGGAACGTTGTATACGATTTTTAACTTTCTCTCGTGTGCTGATACATGAGAGATAATGGTATAAAAATTACAAAAAAAGTGCCAAAAAATAGACACATCAACCTACTAAAATGGAGAAAAAGTTTATCATCTCATTCATTGATATAAAATATGACCCGTGTAAATGTGAATCTGTCAGAAAAATTTTCCGCATTTTTCAAGTAGAATTAGTACCAGAACACCATTCATGTATATGGATCACCTAAAACCATTTATAACGAGAACAATTATGTAAAGGAACAACACTAATGCGACGGAATTGAAAAGGATGTTACGTCTGGTCGGTTTATCTAATTTGTCAATTATTATACTTGTTCAACGTAACAAACTATTAAGGGATACAAAACAATCGGTTCATAAATCGCATTTTCTTTACGTTGTAGTATTTGAAATAAAATCAAAGCTAGTCACTGTGTCAATAATGCAGTTTCAGGAAAGAGCGGATTGGATGCTGTTAGTGAAATATGTAAGTATAATCGCCTTTGTCATAAACTTACCACTCTTTCAATCTTTGTTTAGTTTAATGTTGTCTTTTATTTATTTATTTATGTATTTATTTATTATTTTTTATTAATGCGTTTATTTTTTTCTCAATTTTAACTATTGTGCTTCATAGTTAGAAATTGATGGGCTGAAATGTTTCCAACGGTAACAGATCTTCAGTAAAGAAACTTTTAGCTTGTTTTATATTCATTTATTTGTTGTCTTATTTAGATTACCAGATATTTTACATATTTTCATGTTTTTCATTCACTACCAATATCGTTTGGCCAGTAGTTTTGTCATTTATACAAACCACACAAAAAGTCTTAAATCTTAATCGTTATCTTAAATGAAATGAAAACGCCAGATCACTGAGTAATCTATGGGACTCCGTCATCTCTTCTCATATACCTGAGATTTTTCTTTGCGTATCTATATTCTTCATAAATTATCCAGGGGTTTCATGCCGG
Source organism: Apostichopus leukothele (assembly GCA_010014835.2). NCBI lineage: Eukaryota > Metazoa > Echinodermata > Holothuroidea > Aspidochirotida > Stichopodidae > Apostichopus > Apostichopus leukothele. The sequence continues at coordinate 432,000 of JAAAKB020000002.1, read as the reverse complement.
GAGAATTCCTCATATGTGTTACATTTACACCAAGCGCGTTATCAACAACACATTGTTTATCATTTGTCTGGACTGGAATGGAGTTGACGGAGATGACCAGGTGTTCATTGCACTTGACTAGGAATTTAAAATACGATCATTTATGTACTCTAGAATAGCAGAAATATAGCAAATTAAGTAAATAGTACATCTTATTCTTACATTGGTCGATAGAGATAATTTAGGAGGAAAGAAATTATTGCGGATTCATTACAAAGTTAGTGAGTCCGGTGAAGTATGTATTTTCGACAGATAACTAATTAAAGAAGTCGCTTAGAACCTTTGTTATATATCCTATGACCAACGTCGTGTGAATGTAAATGCATCTGTCATAAGCGAACGCTAATGTAGGACCTTATTGCGTCATTTAAAGAATAGTCAACTGTGAGTGAAGTATATCTTAGGGTGGTTTCAGTTGGTTGTGTTCTTTATAAATATATTAGTGCGCTGAACTCTGGAGTCTACTGGGCAGTAGAGCCGATCACACAGGCATTGTAACTAAACAACCCAGAAATTAGGTCTACATAGAAACGTATCAGATATCGTTCCAAGTTCGGCGTTGTCATAAAACTGCCATTTGCCTTTATTCAACATAATCGAAAAAAAATATTAGTCAGGATGTTGGTTCTAGGTTTGGATATATTTTTATTTTCATGCGTTTATAGTATTCTTAGTGTTATCATCAAAGATAACATTATAATCATCAACTTTTTGATTGAATGCAATTATCGAAAACTGACTAAGTATCAGACGTCGAAGAGTTCCATGAGCTAATTGCTCCCATGGGAAATGTTTTTCCGTCATTTGGTATCTTCCCTTATAACATATTATATCTTTGCAAGTCTATGGATGATCGCTCTTCGGTATACCAGATCAATGTTAGGGATAATGACTATAACATGTTCATTGGGTCATTGGTTCATTGGTGTCTCTTTCCTTCGCTGACATCTTCCAGTTACACAAACTCCGCTAGTTTCGATTCGTACAACGTTATATAATTTATGGTATTATATCGCCAACCGTTTCCTATCCTTGTTAGCTTACATACTTTAAATTAGCTACTTTGATCATTGACTCGGCTGTATTTTCATTGTTGTTGTTGTGATACCGCAATCAGAACCGTGAAGATCCTTCCAGAAGATACCGCGGTGATCGTTGTACGAGTAGTCGCCGTTGAGATTGGAGTATCCGCAGGAATAGAAAGTTGTCGCATAGGCTGGATTTTTATTTGCGCAGCAGTTCCTATCATAACTATAATAGTAACAATAATTACAATTATCGCATTTATGATGTGGACGGTCAGAAGGACAATCATATTAATGAGAAGAACAGCCACAGTTAGAGTACTCGTATCCACCTGTAGCTACGCGGTTGCTGAATGAGCAGCAGTTGCTGGTAGAGCCCGTAC
>JAAAKB020000002.1:404443-415096 GCA_010014835.2 Apostichopus leukothele | reverse complement strand
ATATATATATATATATATATATAAACCTGCCATATACACGTGACCTTCCTTGTCACTCGCGATTTCACGTTGGCAATGTGAATCACCACCCAAACGGTCACGTTTACGACTCAGGCTATATCAGGAATGACAATGAATGATTTTCATGTTATGTTGGATAATGTATAAACTCACACCAGCTGCATATATATAAGATGAAGATGAAGATTGTATATAAGTGATTAATCCCCTCTCGTCCTGAGATGCATAGAGCAGAAAATGACGTTGGGAGGAAATGGCACCCGAGAAGGGAGTAATGCAACACTTATAGCCTTATAAAATATATATTCGTCTGTTTGAATACTAATGGCATATTTCTCTTGTCTCTGGACCGAAAATTCTTCTAGAATGTTTAAATATGAATATGTGAAGAATTGAGAGCATTAATAACCTGGAAAAAATTATCATCATAGCTTTTTATGCATTCATTCATGGTCTGAACTTGCATTATAAAGCATGGTTTTCTTTTGTAAAATTCTCGTGTTGCTAGTGTTATAGTCCATCCAAATGTTTTTTTTTCGGTTTTTAAAAAAAAAATTATTTAGTACCGTATCATGTTGCTACACATGCAGCTATTCAGTTGTTTTAAGAATATTTACCTTTAAGACAAGCTTCATCCCTGAAATACGTACTTCTTTAACGATAAATCTACGATGAAAGTTCCAACTCATACCAGGCCTATAACCGTTAATTATAATACATTGTTTTATCAATTCTTTTTAAAAAGGTTCTTATAAACTTCTCCCAAAGAAAAGAACACAATTTTGTATGACACCCGACGCCATTTTTATGTTACAAAATTGTAATACATATTGTGTTCATTCTAGGGAGCTGTCCCACTATAGTCCGTGTGCTATAGACTAAATATATCAGCCAATGTGATTGATGAGCCAATGATGTTTAAAGAGTCCTTTAGCCTCAACAATTAAAAGTAATATGCCTATATCAATACAATCTGTACTGATAAACTTGGTTTCAACATACTAGAATTAAGTTTGTTCATATACAGTTTACCCTTAACTTTCTGAAAACACTTGCGAGGAAGAAGTTTAGAATTCATGTAATAATAAATGTATACAAAACTTTAAATTGGCTTTTATATAGCCTTACCCTTGGGTAAATATGTATGTTTTACCAATTATGTCTACAATTACAATGAATAACCAATATATCTATATGCTCATAATCAGTGGTACACGCTCTTTACAAGGGGATGTGAGACATCACAATATGCATGTATGTATGTATTTATAGATGCTGAAAATCGTAATTTACATAAAAAATGATGTAGGCAGTATTTTAATATAACCCCAAAAATCCACGTTTCTTGTAAGTAAAATTCTTCATGCAACTATTACATTACGTAAAGAGTGTTAATAATCCTCATGCCATTTTGTTCCCAAACATGGTTTTTCATGCTTGGCTGAGATATTAATAAACATAAACTAGAAGAGAGAAACCTAAGAAGAGAAGGCTAAATATCAATGACCCACGGTGCCTCTCGACTTGGAATAGTTCAGGCAGCTTCCCTTATCAGATTTCACTCTCTCTAGTGAGAAATTATGAATAATTAAGGCTGACTTGCATTAATCAGTTCTCCTTGAAGGTATATTTTACCCCTTTAGCTATCTAACAGAAGCATTGCTCTAACTTGGTGCATTTTTAGAGCGAGTGAAATTTGAGGCCCTGCAAGATGCTAGGGGTGAACACTTTGTATATCATAATAACAAGGAATACAAATGTCATTTTGGGTTGCCAAGCTCATTTTAAACATCCGGGGGGGGGGGGGGAACTGCCCTTATTTAAATATTATGGTAAATATACTACGATCAATTTGAAATGCATATTACCATTACTAATGACCATTTGTTTTATTGCGAATTACACGTAGATTTGTAGACATGATGTGGTAAATTAAAAAATTAGCTGGGATACACGAATTAAGCTTGCTGTTTTTGTTTTCATCCGAGAAAAAGATGTGTTTGGAATATAAACTGTTAATCCAATTTACGCAACATTTCATTATGAGTAAAGACATTACACAAACGCGTAACAAGTATTTGCCCTTACAAATATATGATAGTTACCTAATTATATCATAATTAGGGAAAAACAATTATATTCTTTCGAATGACAGCAGCTCTAACTAGTGTATATTTCAAAACCCAACACTATCTTCTGACACTCTGAATGTGACTAAAGAGATATTAAGTTTCTAATTTGTAAAGCATGTTATGTAAATGTGTGTGTAAATAACCATAAAATATCTTTACGTTATACGAGCAGTGAATTAGAAATCCTTAAATAACAAACGATATCTCTCTCTTTATATATATTGCAAAAGATTCGCAGTTTGTCAACATTTTGGGTTGTTTTCTCCGACTGCCTTTATAGTGTCTTTAATTTAAATGTAAATTTCTGAAATAAATATTTCAGAAACAATAAAAACATATACAATTAGAAATCAAAAATGAAAAAACAATCACAGCAGTGTACAAATATTAGACTTTCTGAATGTTAATTACACAACGCACGCACACACATAAATAAATAAATATAGATTTAATTGTATTACTTGGAATATACTTTATCACACATCCTATACCTACTTGTGTGTTTATGTTAATCAATTCCTCGTATTCTACTTATACACGAGAACGATAATAATGCGGTTTCTTCTTCTAAAGTGATCAATCAGTGCGCCTTTCTTCTATAACATCTATAGATAGATAAACAAGAAAAGCCCACGGGTGCATAAGAGAAAGAAGACAGGCCACTATCATAATCACGACGCATTTTTTACATATATAGAAGAAGCAGCCTTAACAAACCTGCAAATTTGACATTCAGAAGCCATTAAATCCCGTCGAATACACAGCGCGCAACGGGGTTGCCGAGCTACACGAGCTTTCTAGCTAAGATAAGATGTGTCCGTGGCAAAACTCGTTGAAGCTGATTTCTTCTTTTCAACTTAAACTCTTGCTGAAGGCCACTTAAGGTTTCATCGCTAGCCCCTGACAAAATAAAAAATTATGAGAGGATAGAGTTATGGAAACGTGCAAGTGAAAACTGCGTATGATATATAATTTGCTCGCTGTAGTATGAATAGTTTTGGTACTATCATCATTATCAATGGATCATTATTTTCCTTCAAAACCAAAAAGAGCGGAAAACATAACTGATTAGACATTTCTTTGTGCTAATCGCCTTACTTATATCTGATCATATTTTAACATGCAGTCTCTTTGTCCAGGGACATTATCATGTATGTTACCTATGATATAACATACTAGCAATGATTCCCATGAGCAAAACATGTTTATCACAGCTTCATTATATATATTCTCGTCATGCCCTGTTGTACTTTCCAGCGTTGTAAATGTTTAACTCATAAATGAAACAGAGTCAACCACATTGTTTTCTGTTTTGTTGTGAGTACCTGTTGTTTCCATTAAGGAACCGTTCTCAGTGTACTGCCTTTTAACCTTCAGAACGGTGTCTCTAACATGGAGGTTGCGTTTATTATAGTTGTAATTTGTATATAAATCAGTATTCCGTCACGTCGTAGCCATATTATAATCTTAGTGTGAAACCATGTCGGAAACTCATAAATCATAAATACTTATGCTTCCTGCTACAATCTTTTTGTTGTACACCCTTCAGTAAAGTAGATTCATTTTCACACACACACACACGATAACTACCCGAACCTAACAAACATATGCCTATGTACAGCATAGGCCTACATATACATACACACGCATACAATTACACACATATATACAAACATTACACGTTCATGCATGTATCTGGACATGTCTGCTCATTCACCACTTATTCGTCAGACAGCTTCCGTGATTAGAAAACTCGATCCTCGGTTCTGTTGCCAACCAAATTTAGCTCCGTTAGGTGCTTCGGCAAGAGATTGAGGACTATCGATCGGGAGGCCATACATCCTTGGTTTAAACCACCTACCCATCTTGTTTCTTCAGGTGTGGAGATGTCTACACTAGGAGCTCATTACTAGACCATTGATCATGCATGCATGGGTTTAGCGATATCGCCAATAAGGAAGTGACGTTATAAACCTGTCAGAATTACACGTAAGAAGCCTAATTGATAATGAAATTATATTTAACCTTTTTTTTTTTTTACACATTTCAACCACGAACGGCTTATTCTATCTTATAATAGGATACATTTATTGCTTAGCTGTGAATCTAGGACTACCAATTGGTTCAAGGGATGAAGTCTATAAGTTTCTACATTGGTATATAGTGACGCGATGTCGAAACTATATACAATACTGTATTTATTATTTCTAATTATAAGGATATATGTACCAGTCGTTTTATTCTTATATACATTCAAGACGTGAATATTTCACTTAAATCAGCGATTTGCTGTCTTTAAAAAATATATTCCAATGCTATTGTCAATCAGTGTTTTTTCTTCTAAAATTAACACTTATGATTTATTTTGACATTTTTCACATTTATGTTGGTAAATATGACACGTGGAGGCAGTTGTCGATACTTCTATTCCGCTATAAAAAAAATAAAAATAAAGAAAATAAAGAAAAATAAATAAAGAAAAAAAATAAAGAATCTAATTCGATCTTATAAGTACTTCTTATACTTAATTGAAAAAAAGAATGGAATGGAATCGGGAAATAACATAAAATAAAGACATATTTAATAAACCTGCCGTTTTCCTAAGGACGCTTTCTAAAATCCATGACATTTAAATCACAGCTCAAGGGTAGACTGTCTTTATTTTTTTTCCTCCCTGTTGATTGTCAGACACTGCTGAAATATATTACCGACGCCCTTCGATGGATCGATGCACTAAATATTTCAGAACCTGAAATCTCAATTTCCATTATATTTTCAACCAAATTTCTCGAATTGCTTCTTCATTCTTGCTTAACATAATCACGCATTGTCTCACCTGTAAAAAGATGAGATAAAATAAATAAATAATCAAAATAAATAGATAGATAACTAAACAAACAATGGTATAACAACAATTACAGTAGAGGAATAAATGTTTAAAGGATGGACTCGTTTTGTGTTCTTTTTGGTATCCCAAAACCAAAGTTAGACCAGGAAATTTACCTCATGTAAATAAGTAATATTAGTGAACCTTGATTAGTTACTGGAACATAATTGTATCTATATCCATATAAAGCCAAGTTGCAAGATAACTAATGAACCTTAGATGATCACACGGTGCTAAATTGCATTCTGATTAGTGATATCTGATTTGGTTACTCTAACACAAGTATTTGTAATCCATATACAATGTCAAATATAATGAAAATTTATGAACTCGATTATAGTTCACTTAAACGAAAAATTAGGCCCCTAAAAATATATGGTTAACGATTCGAACTTCCAATTTTAATGTGGCGTTGGAATTGTGTTGATATAAATAATATTTTATTTACAGCTGTTATTATCCCTTTACATCCAATTTTTATTTATGCAGTTTTTTTATTCCAGGTTTTGAGGCAGATTTTGAAAATGCTTATGTCGGTAGAAAAATTGTGTTAAGCTAATCTGTATGATTTGACCAATTTTGTGCATGGTGACCAATAACTGAAGCATCAGTTCTGTTAGTATATAGATAAATGCATCTTCGTTGTATCTATATTAGAGCTATTGCGTAGGTGTCTGTATAGCATACACTCTAACTGCAATACAGAGGTGTCGACTGAGGTCCAATCAAATCAATAAACTGAATAAAGTCCGCCATATTGCTTTCATTTCTGTGATATTCCTTTAAAATCATTCTGCCACGGCTTTGATCATTTCTTTCACATTAAGAGGTTATCGCCGAACTTCCACTTGTTTCTGTTGATTTTTCTTTTCTTCGACTTTATTCTGACCTACACCTGTAATGAAATTCCAACTCTCAAACCGGATGGCTTGGTCACCAGAAGCTGGTATGCACATATATATATATATATATATATAGCTTCCTCATATTGATTTTCACGGCAAAGTAGCATAAGGTCAGTAGGCAACAAATTAGAATAGGCTTTTTTTCTCCTCCAATCGGTGAGAAGACGAAACCTTCCTCTTGGTGATTTTAATTGCTTTCTTGCCTTTTTTTGGATTCCAATGACCGGTTACTCAGTTAATTTACTGTAGAGTTTACAGACGAGTGAGTGTGCCGGTGTCCTCTAACTCTCTCTATCTCTATCTTTATCTCTCTCTCCGGAAGGTACAGTATAGCTTGTTCTAAATTGGAGAGAAAAAAAAGACAGGGAAACATCACCCGTTCGATTTTTTCTCAATCTCTTAGATTGAATTGACGTTCTAATTAATGTTATTTGCCCTTTGTCCGTCTTTATATGTATAGGAAAAACGATTGCACCTTATAACATATATTGATAACCTATATATATAACAAGTCATTCTTTCAAGGTGATTCACTCAAAATATATAACATATCCAAATTCTTCTTCCGTAAATATTGTATATTGGTTTACCTTCTATAGAACGTTTTTTTGACATTTATTTCAATGAACAAAGTTACGAAGATATTTCTTCTCATAGCCTTATGGAGGAATCGAATTATCTAAATAATATTTGTGTACATTTTAATAAATAATAAATTATTCAGATCGGATCAGATTCCGAGAAATATTTTCAAGGAGAAAAGAAAAAATATGATGATATATGGTAGTAGTTTCATATCGATTGTTACAATTACTATTCAACACGTCGTAACATGTCGTAAAAAAATAGATATATTATACATGAAATAACGCATCCTTATAAGGACATTCTTAAGCAAGTGACTTTTATACATGCATGGATGAAACATAATTGGATAGAGTATTTAGTCGCTTTCAGTCGCTGATCCGGGGGGGGGGGGTTAACCCCCATCCCTGCCGACCATTTTCATCCTAACAGAATGAACCATTTGAGGTGTGTAAGGCCTACACAACTCCTTTATAAACATACTAGATCCCTTCCATGTGCTTGTGTACGATATAATACCCACGTCATATACCGCAGAGAGGTAGAGAGAAAGAGTTTCTTATGGGGAATATTGAGGCAGCAATAGGCTGTGACTTGATAGTACAGACTTACACATATAAAGCTAAGCCTAGTTATCTACTTAAGCTGATAATGGAGTTCTTTTATACTGAATTTCACCAGCTTTTTCAAAATTTCACTAAATATCGGGGTTTTCATGCCCTTGGTTAATCAAACATGAAAAGTTTGAAAGAAAATAGTAAATTGTGTTATCACATGTATATAGTTTTTTACTAGAACAACTGAAAAATTACAGATAAATATAAATTAAATCATTCATAAAATTTCGTTGTCCTCTGTTTTCCAGCGTTTCGTGACAAACTGGACGTCCGACACTTGTTTCAGTATTTGTGATAATTATTCACAAACATCACGACTGTTTTTTCTCGCTCTCTTTTGTTTATTACTATATAAATTTCCAAATCAAACTCTTTTCTAAATAGCATTGCTATATTCCTATATTCGTCGCTAGACAAACCCAACCTTCAATTTCATCGCCTCATTACCTAAATCTAAATGGATTTTCTCTGTTCTAACACATTCCCATCATTATCTCTATATGTATAATTCGAGGCTCTCCCGTAGAATTTTGCCCCTCGGCCCATTTTTTTTTTTTTTTGCGACTGCCGTACTCGAGTTGTCAAACTCGCGAAGCTTACGATATCGCAACCTCTCGTCCGTTTCTGCTCTGCGGGCGTTGTTAGCGTCACTCTGTCGTCTAAGAGGCATCACGTGATTTTGAAAAATATATATATGGTGAGTCTAATTCGAATAGACTCCTTCGGCGAGATCTTTCACGGGGGATAAGAATCTACGTTCGGAATTGACTTCCAAGTATAAGCTTTTATACGTCTGCCTAATAATAGAAAATGAGGCTTTTCAAAGTTCAGAAAATTTAAAAAATCTATCCTTTCCATAAAAGAAAAGAAAAGCGTTGAAAACTACATGAAAGCTTTTCTTGTAAGCAAGTTACCCCTCCCTCCCTCACCCCACCCCAACCCCCAACCCCCAACCCCCAACCCCAAGACAAATATTTATTCCACATTTTTTCTTTAATTAATAAGCATCTTCCATGGACTTGTTTTTGTTATCTCTAACATTCGCTAAAGTGTTTTTGTCCCTATTTTTTTAAATGACTCACTTTGGACTATGTCATCCATGAGAGTACTTGCTCCAGATCTTACAACTCAAATTGACAAGAAGCGAAAGGAATGAAACAACAAACTATATTTACACGAGGAGTTCTGGCGGCTATCAAGAAAAGTACCTAAATAGGCCTTAATTGTAGCTCATTCTTTACTTAAATCTTGACGTTTGAAAGAACAGACATTTTGTTTGGTTATAGACTAACAACATCGAGCGGGCAACGAGAAAAGAGTTGTATACTCTACGTGTTATAACTGTTATACTAGACGTCCCTATATAAGTATTCAGTAATTTTCAATAAATATTACATTTTAATACCTGCTTACGTAAATTTACATTAAATCACAGTTTATACGTGACCTCGTTATATTCCTTATGAAAGCTCTTTATAGTATTGTTCCTCTTGCCTTCAAACTGTACAATACGATCTCATGTTACATGCAGAATAGATGATATGCTTAGGTGTGTGACGTCAGTTTCTATAGGAAAATGCGTTAGGTCTTACATGCAGAATAGATGATATGCTTAAGGTGTGTGACGTCAGATTCTATAGGACTATACGTTAGGGGCAGAATAGATGATATGCTTATGTGTGTGACGTCAGTTTCTATTGGACTATATGTTAGGTCTTACATGTAGAATATATGATATGCTTAAGTGTGTGACGTCAGATTCGATAGGACTATACGTTAGCTCTTACATGCAGAATAGATGATATGCTTAATGTATGTGACGTCAGATTCTACAGGAATATGCGTTAGGTCTTACATGCAGAATAGATGATATGCTTAAGGTGTGTGACGTCGGATTCTATAGGACTATACGTTAGGGGCAGAATAGATGATATGCGTATGTGTGTGACGTCATATTCTATAGGACTATACGTTAGGTCTTACATACAGATATAGATGATATGCGTAGGTGTGTGACGTCAGTTTCTACATGAATATGCGTTAGGTCTTACATGGAGAATAGATGGCATGCTTATGTGTGACGTCAGATTCAACAGGAATATGCTTTATATGTTTTATTTATTTTTTAATTTAATTTAATTAGTATTCTGACCTAATTGGCAATGAATTCAACTTAGGCATACAAACCAACCTACATGAATTAGTCGACCTGATAGAGATGGCCTACCAAGACTGTATCATCCAAAAAAGAGCAGAAGAGCTAATTAAAAAAACGTTAATTTTTAATTAGGATTTTTAATCCTTCCTTGTTTTGGGAAATATCTAAACGTATTGACTGATGCGGTCACCAGAATATGAAATGCTTAGTTTTTGTTAAGTACATATTTTTTGATGCTTTATGTAATCCATTACAGAATATAATTAGCCATAACCTTATAGATACTTTAATGTTTCTGCAGAAATCTTTGCAGTTATTACTTTCAATTCTCTTCGGTCGTACATATCGATAAAGAACATCGCTTAAAATACATCGTAGCAACAGCCAAATAGTCCTTAAGCTGTTTAGGGATGAGGTTCTTCAACTGCACCTCTGTATCATACAATGTAAATATTGATATTTTGACTCTAGTCATATTTTCCATATCTCGTCGCGTCCGTATATTGCATCAAATCCTGTTAGGGTGTTTGTGACCGCTAATGAAAATTGATCCCCTAAATTGGCCCTCTTTCACATTTTTTTTTTTTTTGGTATTTGATAAGGTATCATATTTTTATTGGGGGTCGATCGACGGGACATCTATACCCTTAACTCGTTCAAAACTTAGCCTATTTAACGTTATGCTAATAATATGCTAATAATGTTAGCCATTTTTTCAGTTCCTATCAAATGATTTATAATCAAATAAAATCGTATCAGTCTAATTATTCGCTGCGTTTATATCATACATTATCCTATGTTATAATGTCATTCACCAACTCAAATGAAAGTTGCCTTTTTCCCCCCAAATCGCGCCTCATTCACACATCTTTTATTACCTCTACGGCGTCCCAAACTTGAAGTAATTAATGTTTTTGAATCGCGGGGTTCTGTCGCCGGCAATTTAAAACCTAACGTTAAGAAGAGAAGATATCTTGATAGTGTGTCAAATATAGTAACATAGGGAATTGACAACATTTGGGCTACATTCCAAGCGGTATCGACTAAGATGGAGGACGAAGTAAATGTAGTCAAGCGCTGGCAGGTCAATACACAAAATGTGAAAAGGTACTAAGGTGGGTTCTGTTTAAAATGAAATATGCTAATTTATGTAAGGAAGTCTTAAACAAATTACATTTGCCAGTAAAACTGATACGGTTACTGTAGTTCAACTGCTAGTCTATATCATTATGATGCACTTCGTCGAACAGTTATTGTGCTACAAAAATCAAGAAAGGGATCAAATGACTTTGTATGCGCAACAGAAGAACAATTCGTCGTATCCAGCCTTGGTGGTGTGAAGGTGGGG
>JAAAKB020000002.1:334417-349805 GCA_010014835.2 Apostichopus leukothele | reverse complement strand
GCATAACGAGTGGTGGTTGTGGAATGAGAAAGTGCCCCTCTGATGTTGTGCCCCCCCCACTTTTTGGAAGCTTCCTATACCCTCCTGTGTAATGGCATTGCATCCACGGTCATTCTCTGCTATAACACAGGCGAACTGTCTCAGAACAATCACTTAAAACTTAAATCGTTTTTGACAAAGCATTGTTAGGAAGGTTGAATTTACCATCCTTATAATCTCCCTCTGAAGATGAGCATTTACCAATACAGCCTTTCTGTAGTTAATTAAACAAAATAATTCTCACTCCCGTTGGTATCGAATGTAAGACTATTCGAGCTTAAATTAGATTGCAAATATTTTCATTCCAACACTTTATAAATAATAATGCTCTCATTTCTTCCTTGCAGATGTTCTAAGCGTGGCTTTGTTCAGAAAGGACATTTACTGTCTTCATTCCGATCAACAAATTCGCAAGTATAGCCTCTGCGGCATAGCCAGGTGCGCTGCGAAGTTGTTTCGTAGAAATAGAACGACGGAAAGTTTACAGATATGTTTGACTTTCCAGACTTGTATCAAGAGCAAAATTTCTAGGACCCATTTGTCTGTACAGAGTATGAGACGCATGTTGCAAAGACTCGAAGAATCAAACGAACCGGATGATTCGGTGAAGACGTTCAGAGAAATGTTGTCCGAGCTGGAGCTGACACAAGGAGACACCGTTTCCATGGCGAGTAGCCATGGTAGCAATGATTCTGGAGATGTCGTCAGGCTGGAATCAGGCATACATGTAATACGGAGGCGAAACCCAAGCGAGAATTCCGACGAAGGGCACATACTCGTGACGGGAGCGGAGAGTTGCAATCAGGGTCAAAACTTAGAACGAGTTGCCGGCGAGAATATTTCGGGAGAAGTCGTTTCAGAATTTGGTGCTAATGATGATGACGAGATGGATGGTGATTCTGTGATGACAACAGATGCTGTTCACAAAGTGGAGGATGAGAGGCCACCAGAGGCCAGACATCAAACTACAGAAGATGTGGATCAGACAGTTCATAACGTGCTGCTGTCTTTGGAAAGTCAAAGTTCAAAGCCTCCGGTAGAAGCCATAGGACAGAGGTCACCAGAGGTCATAGGACAGAGGTCACCAGAGGTCATAGGACAGAGGTCACCAGAGGTCAGAAACGACAGGGAAACGAAGCACGACGGTACCGAAGATGTAGATAAAGTCACGGATAGTGAAACAGTGCCTTCGAAAGGTCAGAGTTCAGGTCATACAACAGAAATGGAGGGTCAACTGTCACCAGAGGTCAGCAGTGACACAGACGCGACACACGAAGATACAGATCCAGCGTTAGCAGACGAAACCGTGAATAATGGAGTATCATCGTCGAAAGTTTGTACCCAGGAGGAAGAGTTGAGAGGTCTTGCAAGAGGGGAAAGTATCGGTAGTTGTGCTAGTCATGTCACACATGAAAAGAATGCAGCGATAAACTGTAAAGTCACTCACAATACAGAGAATGTTACCGATGACAAGTCCGACATTTCATCCGATGAGAAAGAAGAGAAAAAAAAGTTGAAAGAGCAAGACCCATCGGATAACTCGGCAGATGATAATTCTTGTACCGACTCTTTGCTGCAAATGGACAAACTGATTTGTCAGAGAGTTGGTTCCTCTACGTTCGATTTGCCTAACCCACAAGAGACAGAATCACAAGGGATTCTTGAAAGGACTGCTACGCAGCATGAACGTAATGACACGCCGGAGGAATTAAGTCCTGCGGCTGATCTGTCTACCGAGCAGACATCCTCGCGTGATGGTAGAGATCCTCAGGCCGGCGTCGACTCCACAAAAGCTGTGAAAAACACTCTTTGCTCCGGTACAATTTACGACGGGAAAATTGTAAATTGTGAGGAAAATATCCTCCGTCCAAGATCAGAAAGTTTAGCCTCTGAACCAGCAGAGAACCGTGATGAAAGTGAAGTGGCAGCGGTCGGTATGGATACGAAGAGGGACGAGACCGTCTTGAGGACAGACGTTGCCGGGGGAACAGACGTCGCGATGGGAGAGATCGAGAGGCAGCGCGATGATGAGGATGTGTTCATCTCAGAGCCAGCTCAAGAACCACAAGAGTCGACTCCAGATGTCGTTCCTGTAGACAGTCCTGTCCAGGAGCAGGACCTCCTGTCGTCCAGTGGGAAGGACACAAAAGCGGTGGTTTTGAAAGAGAAAAGAAAAAAGTTGAAGAAACCAAGAAGGGAGTCAAGGATTGTTGAAATTGGTAAGTGAATGGAAACCATGAGCAAATGTTCATCCCTTTTTCATCTTTGTGTTTCACTTACTTTTCATCTTTTACACTCACTGTTCACAACATCATTTGTTCACTGTGTTAGGTACCAGTACAGTGTAATAACTTTCCGGTATAATGTCATTCTAGTTAAATCAAAATTCAAATCCATATATTTATAAAGCGCATTTTCATGATCAAAAAATCTTCGAATGCGCTGTACAACAGTAAGAATATAAAATATATTCACAAAAAGCCCTAATAGACAATACGAAAAAGGAGGTATGCTAAAACTTTTCATTTAACCTGTTTGTTTTCATTTAACCTGTGATTTAAGTTCACGTGTAAAAAGAATCCAAAGATCAAGATTCTTTAATATAATTAGGTAAATCGTTCCACCATTTTGGGTCCATAACACTATAGGACCGTGCAGCGCAAATGTCTACTTCTTGTGAAAGGAATTTAAGATGCGTCGATAGATATTATTGGATTTCATGTACCGGTTATTTCTTGGCAAATTCCACCTAGAGATCGCTCAGATAGTGAGGTGCATTTTTGTTCGGCCAATTCGTACACTAAAGTGAGGACCTTATGCTGAATTCATAATCTAATTGGAAGCCAATGTAGTATTTAAAGACAATCCCTACTATTACTGACATATTTTTGGTTATAGTTAACCATCAGTAAAAAGGATATTGGTCCAAAGTAAAATCTTTAGTTGAACTATAACTTCCCATTTGGGTTGCTGGTAATTAAATACATCGGAGTATTGATTTGTTATTAAAACTTAACAGGATTCAAAGCTTTTATAAGATCCAACGTGAGAAATATCACGGCCAAGTTTTGATGGTCGGTCGATTGATCATGATTTGCCAAATTAATTCTTTTTGCTATTCAAATTTATTCTTACAGGGACAGTGAAGGGTCCGAAAACTTCACCATCAAAGCCTATACCAACAAGTCCTGCGCCATCCACCAGTCCCTCCAAGACATCCACTCTAAAGGGTTCATCACCACATTTCTTCCCGTCCAGTCTTAAGCAGAGTCCAACCAAAGAAATTGATGTCAACTTTGCAACGAAACACAGAGAGTTCAGTCCACCGAGGAACAATGTAACAGAGGGAGAAGAGAACATAAAAAACACCCATCACACCCCAGATGGCTTGTTGAAGATGGGGAATTCTTTTAAGAATGTTACCAGAAGGTCAGGCATTATCAAATTTCTGTTTCAAAGTCTACGGTAGTAAATAAACAGCCTAATTTCTCTTTCTTCCCTGCTACTCTCTAGGTCAGGGTTTCCCTAACTTTATCCCCCCACGAACCCCCTGTGGATGTCAGAGTTGTCCATGAACCCACAACTTTTTCGTCATTATTATACTATAATAAGCATAACAGTGCTTCGTAAAAGATCAAGTTCATAGTGTAATATTGTAATGAAAAAAAACAAAATGAGTTTGTCCTTAGGTACGACTCTTGTACATCACTAAATTATATGATATATCAGATTTTAGTTCCACAAAAAGTACTCTAGTTTTGACTTTCAGAAACGTCTCACGGACCCCCTGGGATGGACTCACGCACCCACTGGGGGTTCATGCACCCCAGTTAGGGAACCCCTGCTCTAGGAGGAGTATAGTATCTTCTACGTTTTCATAAAATGACCTCTCGTTATCTTCAAATTGATAAAATGTGATCGGATGTATGAAAACATAACTCACACAAACCACTGACGTAATTTCAGCCAAATCAAATGAGAAATATATAACGAAATGGCAGTCATTCCAAGACGGTGGCACAAAGTGACAGAACTCTGCAGAATCCCACGATCGCTATAGTTCAGCTTTCAGCTGAGCTAACAAGGAAGGGAGGTGGCAGTGAGGTCGTTGAAGCCGATACCAATGCAGGTGGTGTGGGATTTCTCCCCTATAATCCCCCGCCCCACCAAAAACATAGAAGTGAAATGTTGCATTCTGAGGCATATTTAGGCTACAAATTTGGTCTATAATTATGTCTATACATGCCATGTTGTGCTAATAAGGAATTTTACTTATTTTTTTTGGGTGGAATCGAAGGGGGTGTGGGGGGGAGGGGGGGTGAACACCCAACTCCCCCTTGACCCGCGCGCCTGGTATACCCTATTTTCTTGCAGCAGATGGCACTAACCATGCATATATGGTCGAGGGGATAATGTTGGTGGCATTTAGAAGAAATTAAATCTGCCATCTGGGAGGTCGGGGGTTCGTTCCCTAGCGGCCCAAAGTAAGGTGGGCTTTCATCTAGGAGAAATCCACAAAAAGGGAATTTTCCCTATTCATCATAAATCATTGCAGAGAATGTAGTGTGGTAGGGTAGGGGGTTATCTGAAAGTGTAAGTATTTCTGGATGTTGCGTCTTTACGTCGAGCAATGGATGAAAGACATGTAACGTTAAATAATAATATATCACGCTGAAGTCAGAATGTGATTTATGGAATTTTTAATTCAAAACAGACCCACCCTCCATTACCCGGTTTTGCAGAAACATGTGGAAAATATTTCAACATAATATTATGGTCAAGTTTTACGGCCAGTGGAAGCACCATCTCTTTGATTAACCGTAATATTGTACAATCATTGCGCTACCGTGAAACTTTTTGACCAATCACAAAGCAAACTTTACTCTTACATATTGATTACAAAATTGTGCCCAATGAACTAGCTAACGTCTGATGACGTTAGTTTATTCGGTATCTGATTGGTTTAAACTGTCTACCCAGCACCGGTCGTAAGTTGTCTGTAGTTTCACCCGATACTAGACTGTAGATCAGTACGCATGGCCAGGTTATGTGTTTGTTGTTAACTCACTGTAGTACTAGCGTCCACATGTTTTTGTATTATGCGGGTATTGCATGAACACAGCACTCATATATATACATACAACTTTGGAACAAAAACGTATAGTATTGCAGCGGAGTCTACCGGAACCAACGGTAGTGTGTATCAATCTCCTTTACTGCTGCCACTGATGCAGATGGGTTTTCGGTCAACTAATTGCGACCATGAAGGAAAACTGAACAATAGTCACGATCACTCGATGTTATTTCTGTTGGTGGCCACATAGTGCAAAGAAGTCCTTTATAACTAAAGTGAAGTCGAAGCGGGATCATTCAGTTTGGTATCTTCTTATATTGAAACGCCAGCTGTGCCAAGTCTAGATTTGACTTGCAATTCATAGCGAGATAATAAACCATTACTGGACCCTTACTGACAATTTTTTATTGGACTGGATATGGAGTGATTATTTGCTGGATGATTTTTCACAGGGAGAAAATTGATTTTTGATCTATTTTGTTGTTTGAATTCTGATTCGCACTGCGGCCGAGTAAAACGAACTCGAGCCCAACCGAAGTTTGTTTGCACGGCAACTCGAGGTGTGGAGTAGACTTAGAAACGCTAACATGGCTATACATTGTTGGCGACAAAGCTCATGGCGGCTAAGGACTTTTCGATGTTTCCTATTTATAAGTATTCTTTCCCTCATCATTCCCAATGTCTTTCCCCAAAGTTTACCCACAAACCTGACAGATTTCATTGAACTGACAGATTATGACCTCCCGGAGGATGAGGAGGTAGAAGATACGCCGGAGGAACCAGACTATCCTCCGGGTTCTACATCATTGACTTTTGTATTCGATACTACCGGTTCCATGCACGACGACCTTATGAAGGTACAGGATGGAGCAACTAGAATCTTAGAAACGACAACCAGTAACGCAGATACACCATTATATAACTTTGTCCTTGTCCCATTCCATGATCCACGTAAGTAAATGATCATAAAACTGTTGTTCGTCTGAAATATAGACCTAGGTCTAACCTACAATAGGCCTTGGCCCGAAGGCCAGTTTAGACTTACATTATGCCTACTGGTCCTACATTAGCTTAGGCCTACAAAGTATTAATACTAACACAATGAAAGCAGCTATAAGAAATAGCAACCCGTTCGCATAACCATATTAATACTTGGGCCTAACATAAGTTAGGCCTAGCCTAGGTAATCAGCAGACGTTTTGCCACCAGGACACGAGACTCAACACAAGTAGATGGTACAGCGGTTGATACCGTAAAAGAAACACATAGGCCTAGGCCAACTTAGCCTGGGCACTGTCTTAAACTTAAAGTAAACTCTAATCCAGCATTATACTTTTGGGGTTACCAAGTCAAAATGCTTGGATTATGTAGTAAAACTAATAGTATCAGAAACTGAAACAGATAAAAAGCAAAATGTACTGAAATATTGCAAAGGACGTTATGATAAAGTTCAATCATATATCCTGCATTTACTTTCTCCTTCAATTATTACTGCCCGCATGTAGGCCTATTATTAAGTCAAAGCAAACTGATGTAGCCTAGGCCTAAAAAGCCTATATGGTCAATTTCATCTCAGCTTATTATAGCATTCCTTGCATTTGTACCACATGTGGTGCTTAATTAGGTTAGCGCTACCAGGCTCTCCACTTTGGTTGTTATCTTAACCATAGTTGGTAGTCCTTTATTTTCATGTGGTTTCACCAGGGATCTAGCAGGCAGGCGTTCTGTCATCCTGCCAGGATATTTGTGGTCAAAACATTGATAACTTAGTCAGCAGGTTGATTGCCCATTTTCTTCATAGTATTTTTTGCTTTCGATTAACAGCAAAGATCTTGTGTATTCTGGCTTCAGTATGTCTATCTTCATTCAGGTAAACTTCTGGTCTGTCTTGTAAGTCCATCAAGTGCAAAGTTCTTGCAGACATGCACCTACTGTGAAATGGTCTTACCCTATGGAAAACTGCATATCAGACCATTGGATTTGTCTGCTTAGTAGAAAAGAATAGAAAAATAGAAAGGGCTGTTGGTATAAAATTCTTCATTCTAGCAAATTTAGAAGACCGTGTTTACTACATGTCATTATTAACAAGCAAGAAAAATAACAATTGAGACGTCTTTCTCAGTGTAATCAAAACGCATCTTCAATTATAACTAAATGTTACTTAACCCTTACTAGATGGGAAAACACAAACTTTGAAGCTGGATAGGATTACTTCAAAATTGACAATGTGCAAAATTTTACAGACAGTATATATTATTGAAAGGTAAAAGATAATTATTGCCGCCAAGAAGTTGGGATGGGTAGCTTACTGTATATAATTAATTGAGACAATTTTGGATATTTTATATCTTTTTTTGGAATTTTTGTTGTTGATATCCTTTGTGGTTTATAAAAAGATTGTGAAACTTGAAGACGCTAAGCTGTACAGTATTTCATCATTTGTTCAATGAAAAAAAGTTAAGTTGAAGGAAAAACTGTAAATTAAATAAACATGGGAGGGTTTGTTCACAAACATGCACTTGAGTAACGTTTCCACAATATCCGTTTGACTAAGATTACTTTGAAGAGCTCTATGACCTTAAAAAGTTTTTGGAAGAACTTGAGTGAATCTTTGTCAAGTTTCTACAATGGATTCTAAGCGGTACAATTTTCACATCATGTGAATTGTGATTAACTAACTGGACTGCACACAGCTTGTATCAATAATCACGGCTTTGTTTCACATGATTGCATTTTTTTATTATAGAAATATGCTATATTTAGATCGTATACATGCCCTGTCCTCCCTGGCATCCATCAATTTTGAAGTAAAATTTGCAAATATTTGGAGTTGGCATTTGGCCTGAAGTGGTGTCAATGGTTCCTGTATTGAGCTGGTGTTTTCCGGCTTTGGTTCCCATTGCAATACTGTGTTGATGGATGTGGGTCATATGTACAAACAATTGGGAGGTGACTGTTTTGGGGTTGTCGTCGTTTTGTGGTTTTCCTGCCAGTTTTGCAGTTACTGGGCATCTTGCATGCATATCTCGCTAAAGGTTGACCTTCAGAAATTATTTTGTAGCCATTGTCTTCTGCAATGCACAGCTACAGAAGGCTATGCTGGGAAACGACGGTTTTTTTCGGCCGCATCGACTCTGGAATTACACAATGACTCAACGGCCACGCATCCGGCATAGTGGCATAACCATGTGAACTTAGATTCGGCCCCCCCCCCCTCCTCGACAAAATTCTTACACACAGTTCATTATAATAAATGATCTGTATGTATGCCATGGTACAACCTAAACAATTCATATTGTACAATCAACTGTGCATCTAAGAAAACCCTCCATTTTAACAAAATATCTCAAAGGGGGAGGGGAATGGGGGCATGTCCCTGTGGACCGGGCCTCCTCCACACATGGTATAGCCCCTCATGCTGGTGCTATGGCTGAGTGGATAAAGTCAGTGGAATTTGAAGCAATGAGGCTTAGCAATCAGGAGGTTCCGGGTTCGATACCCGGATGGGGCATAGTTTAAGTGGGTTTTTCATCCAAGAGCAATCTACGGTTTTCCCATCTGAAATGACTTTCTAAATTGAAAAGATTCCAAATTTGTGTTAAAATGTTAAATTGGAAGCCACCCGACATTTAAGCTGTAATCCATAAGCCCTTGCTGGTTTCTCCCACATTTGTGGTTGCTTCAGCGTTGTAAATATAACCGCTGATTATTATTATTATTATATATTAATAATGAATGCAATGGTAACAAGCTCTTGTACTACAAAAACAAAGCCACCAAACAAAACTTAAAGTAATCTTCCATAAAACATACTGAACATGCTTCCCCCCCCCCTACCTCCCTCAATACCCAGTCCTCAGCGCATACAATACCTACACGAATTTCTCTTCCTTGGCACGTAGACACAGCAATTCAACCAGAATACCACATCTTCAAAGAGTGTTTTAATGGATCAGAAATTTAAATTTATAATTTCATACATAATACATAATATTACATAAACTCAAGACTTCGGGCATCCAGACTGAAGAATGCATTTCTCTAATGGAAGTCTCGTTAGACTCCTCTGGGAGGAAGGCTGTCTGTTGTTGCCATTAACCAAAAATGAGCGAGGTTTCAAAAACTTCTTAGGGGTGGGCTGATCATAAAAGGATTAGAAAATATAATTCCATTTTCAATACTTTCAATATTTTCAATACCATTTTTTGGTTAACTTTCCTCATGAGAATATTCTAAGCAAGTACAGTTCGAAGAAAAATTAATCTCAAAATTGACTACTGAATGAATAATAGGTCTTGCATTTCTATGGCAAGCTGACAATCTCATCCAAACTTAGGGAGAGCAGTGTGTAGTGTTGCCTTAAAGGTATATGTATGGACGAAAAGTTACATTGTACATCTAGACTAATACATTCCTGTGCGAGCAAACATTCACAAAGTCATGAGTTTCCATTTGCGTGAAGTGCAACCAAGAGAAAATAATTGGTCATTTGTTTTTCTTAGAAGGAAAGTGAACTGCTACAATCACTTATATTATTCAGTATGTTATTTCAGTATTTTTAATTCAGTAATATATTATTCAGTATGGAATCCTTAGTTTGAACAAACCTATGCTGCAGCTACTATAGCATACTATATACTGCAGGTACTGTACAGTAAAGTACTAAACAAAAAGAAAATTATAAATAAAAAAAAAACTCTGGAAAGATCAAATGATGTTGAGTGTCATAATGAAGTTAAAAGAACATGTTTTGGTTAAGTTACAACGTTATTACAATTTATAACACAATGGATACACTTGTAACATTAACATGTAGGTATGGACTGAGGAGTCGACCTTCTCGGCTTTATTTAAGCATCCCAGAGATGATAGCAGATCTTGGAAAACTGAAAGAGCTATAGAATTAGTAGAAATACTCTTTTCTTGGAAATATATATCTTAAAGTCTTGAGTTCTGCCTACTGTATTTAAGTAGACATAAAGTGGACATTACAAGTAGAGCCCCTGGATTATAAATCCAGGGGTCATTGTGTATGAATATGAATTAAATCCCTACTGTCCAGGTTCCTGACATGTGCTGCTTTAAACGTTAACTTTAGTACATTAGTTGTGAGGAGACAGGTAAGTGAGTATTAAGCAAAGTAAGTGTTTTTAATAATGATCTGTTTCAAGTGCCTTGACATTTACTCTCAATGTCTGCTCCTTGTGTACATATAAAGTATCCACAAAGGCAACACAGCCTTGTCTTCAAGTTTCCAGATGGCTTTGAAGACATTCAAATTACAGTGCTACAGTAGGTGATTCTGAGAACATTCTAAATCATTTTGTTTTTTCACTTTTTGTAATAACTTTGGAGATTTTGGCATTGTTTTTACACTAGATCTGGATCAGATCCACTGATGTTATCTGCCCATGTTATCTCTCCAGGGTATAATAAAACAGTGATCCAGACGTGCTAACACTCAAGTCATACTCCGATCCTCTAACCTCACTGACCGGATGTTGCGGACATCGAGATCCAGATCTAGTGTAACAGCAGCTTGTCTAACAAGCAGACTTTGAACAAATCAATATTTTCAATTTGATGGCCTAATTCTAGTGATTTTTAAGGAACTAGCACTTCAATATTGCTCCTATGCCATACAAGGAATTACAGACTTACTCTAGATGTAACAAAAGACTATATCATCCATACATACTACCTGCCAACATGTTGTGTAAAGACACACTGTACACTGCGATACACTAGACTGTGCAAAGATGGAACATACTGTACTCAACAGCCGTGTGCACATAATGTTATAGATTTATTGATTGTTGAAACTTTGCCGATTCCTTCAGTAGTTTTTTTCTTACAGATTGTGAGAAAGTGAGATTTCTCATTGTTTGGTCACTGTAAACATTGTCAGCACACACTTTGGCAAGAATATATACTTTATACTGTACTTGCCAAACGTTATTATATGCTGAGATAGTTTCAGTTACCATGGTTACATTACATTAACCACAAGATTGCTCATGTTTTAATATATTCATTGAGTACAGTAGTTTATTATACAGTATTAAAAAAAAATTCTTCCAAAATGTCAAGTCATGCTAAAATCAATATAATAAGAAGAAAAAACGATAAAAAAAAAAAAACTTACGATGTATGTAAAGTACTTAAGTAAACAACATAAAAAGCACCTGGATTTCAGCGGCTTTCATTTTCCTCATTTACATAATCACTGAGCAGAGCTGTATAAATTGCCGGCCATTTTGTACACATTATTGAAAAAAAGATGTTAACGTCCTTTTGTGGAATATGACGTATCAAAGGTATTAATTATCATGCAAGTATTGAGCAATATTTAGAAGTGGAAGTCAATGACCCGAGAAAGAAAAGGTAAACAAATTAGGGATATAAACAGTTCTGTGCCAATAATCAATTCATGTAAAACCCAAGAGGCCCAGACAAAGGTGTTTGTTATGAAATATTGTTATAAAAGAGAGCTAAAAATGGTGTTCAACCACCTCATGTACATTAAATACTGTCATGTTCTCATTTTCAATTCCGAAAAAAGCCTTTCTTTTATGAAAATAGATTTGGTATTTAAATGATAGTCTAGGAAACTGGTGTTTAGATTTTGAGAATACAGATATATTAAAATGAGATTACAAAGACTATGTTTGAAACTATAATAAAGATTAGTCTGTAATAAGAAATATATCGGTCTAAAATCCAGTCCCAGTAGCTTGTTCCGTTGCGGTGCCTTTATTTTATTCGGATGAGTAAATTGTTCAATTTGTGGTGTCATGCCAAGACAACAGAGCAAAATATCATTCCTCTTTCTTATTGTTTTCACTGATCATGCAATTAGGACCCATCCACAACTGAAATCACTGTTTTATATTTTATGGAGTCACTAGATGATACCTCTAATACCAATAAATAACATCCAATGACATAAATGAATTATTTCTGTAAGGAATTATCAGGGAATAATTTTGTTCTATTTTGTGTGTGTGTCTAGCAGTTTTGAAGGAGCTTAATTAAACTTTGTCTCAAATAAAAGACAGAAACATACATGAACATACGAAAACTTATATATCTTTGCACTTGTGTGGCATTTCACCACATACCGGATACCGGATAAAAAATTCCCTGCCACTGTATGCAGGGATGTGCTCAGGAATATTTGAGTGCCGGGCGGATTTGTGCGATAGTGTTATCCACGTCTTAGGGGAGGGGTTCCCCTTCCCTTTGGAAAATTTTTGCAAATAAAAATATGTTTAGATGGCAAATGGTGTTATCTTTTTCCTTTTCTGGCGCTAACTTCTGTGCCAAGTATTTTCCCACGTTTTGGTAATGATTAAATTTCCAAAATAAAAAAAAGTGTCGGGCAGAAATGTTTAAAATACTGTTTGTGCTGGGTGGCATTAAGAACTGCCGGGCGCAGCCACCCGTCAGGCGTGAACACAATCCCTGTGTATGTGTTCATCAAGATTTTCGGGAGCAATATTTCAAAAAATGGGACCAAAATTGCTAACATTTAACTTTAACAGTATCCATAAATTGTGGAAGGTACTTATCCTTCAGAATCTTGGATAATTCAAAGATATATGTAATACTATATGGCCCAATCTTGTAGGTACAGCACACTAGAGTTTAACAGTACATACAGCACTGTATTATATTTTACATTTTGAAAAAGTGTGCATTTTTAACTAAATTTATGAAACCTTAACTGACCCTAATTGACCTCAGCGATGTGTAACTTTCATAAACTTTATCGCTTCTTCAACCAGCATACAGTACTTATTATATTATTATATTATATTATTATTCCTCTGAGATTTTTTATAAACTTAAATCATCATTTCAAGCAACAACAAAAAATAAGAATAAAACACATTCAGAGGTAGATAATGAATTTGGTAAAAGTTTTCATTCATACTTATTCAACAGAACGTTCACAGAATGCTCGCAATTTTCGCTTTGTTTAATTTTCTTACATATGTTTTAAAACACTTTAGACAACCCCCAATTAAATAATGTAACCAACTAACACTATACATGATGGTAGCCCAAGTTAGGCCATACTACCCAGGCCTATATCACATACTGTAAACAATAAGCAACAAAATAATGGCAAATAAATTTAACGTTTGGTGAGTTGAACTTTAGCCTCTGACGCATGTTGGCGAGTCGTATTAAAAAAATTGTCGTGGCCTGCTACTCCGTAGTTATTAATAACCTGATCAGGACTGGACTTGACCATGATCAAGAGTTTTTCTTTCTTAAGACTTACCTTATCCATACTGGCCGTGTTCAAACGCATGATAGAAGCGTGCGCAAGTCTGTCAAACACTGTTCTCATAGCCTTCCGTGAATAGGTATCTTGAGGTTTAAACAATTCTTCCATGAAACGTCTGTTAAACATTGTGCCAATGATGTCGTTCATAACTGAAAATAAATATGCATACAGTACTTGAGCACTGCATTTAACAACATACTCTGCCTGTTAATGTGACCATATCTTTCTGTAGGGAATCTGGGGATAATATTGTTTTTGACATTACCCCTCCTCCCCCTTCACCAATGTTGAACATGAAAGGTTAGTACATATATTATACTTTTAATGGAAGGCATTTTGAAGGTCTCCTACTGTTTTGATGGTCCTAGGTTTTCAAATACTCAAAGTCAAAACACATCAGCCAGAAACATGTATTTTGTCCAAGACAAAATGTATGGACTTCATAAATAGTGGACTATTGATTTAGAAGAGAGAGAGGGGTGTTGGGGGAAGATTGTGACTGGGAGGTATATTCAGTTATAGGCATCAGAGATCGATGAGAAAGGACAAAGTAGAATCAAGAGGGAAAAATAGGGGATTGGGTAATCAATGTGTTTTTTGTGTTCATCTTCTTTTTCCAAAACCACTGCTAGTTGGCTGCAATAGTCTTGAAACTTGGGTTCATTTGATAACTTTCAATTAGTAGTGGACAGATGATACTGTAAAGCTGCGTTCTATAAAGTTTTTAGGCCACAACCCAACCAAGACTTTAAGCATTCTGCCAATGCTTCCTTGCCATCAGTTCATCGACTTGTCTTGAACTTGAAGAGACTGCAATGCAATCCTGAGATTAGCACACCGGGCCACTGATCCATGTCAGTATTTACTACATGAACAATAAATGCCACCATGTTCTGTGGTAAATAATTTTAGAAGGACTAGGCTACTGTACAGTTTCCCAGACATACTTAAAAATTGTTTTCCAACTTTTCATTGTCACTCAAATATTTGCCCTATTCAATATTGAGCCTGTTACTTGTAGCGTAAGTTAGGCTTTTCTTGGGCTGGGCCTTCCTTAAGCATAGCTAAATTTAGGCCTAAATACATTCTTTTCCAATATGAACTTAGGCCTGGCATATGTACCATTAGCCGTCAGGACAATTTATGTTAGTTCATCTAGGCCTCAGTAATTAAGTAGGCCTAGGCCTAATAACATTTGCATTGATATTAAAATTAGGCTAAGGCTTATTTTGCCACTAATGTCTTCTGCACAACCATTAATATTACCTTTCTTCGCTTTATCGTCTGGGATGTTTTGAGCCCGTAATCTTTGATCCAGTATGTACAACATCTCACCCCCGAGATTGATGAAGAGAATAGGAAGTGATCTGAGCGACATTTTGTCAATTTATACAAGCTTCGATGTGTATATTCAAGGACAATATATAAAACTTTACTGTCGTCTGACCAATACTGCGTGGAATCCAGGTAAACTACCTGTGCACGACACGAAGTATAGACTGCAGTGCTCGCTAAGCTAGCTGAGAATATCAACAAGGATTAAAGCGTGTGTTATCTCCAAGGCACATTCTAACAATTTGAAGATAGCAAATCTAGTCAGACAACGGTTTCATTCGAAGTTTAGCCACAGTCGTATTGAGAGGCGCTATATGAGATTGTTAAAAACAGAAAGCAATGATGCTGATATTCCAGAAAGCGTACGGTAACTAAAAGTGTGGAAAGGGAACGGGGAGCGGACGCGGTTAGAGATATAATGACTTGTATTAGCATGGAGGGGAGACTGAAACTAAGATTATGGGGAGGTCAGAAACATAGCCAGAAATATAGAAAGTATCGGAGATTGGCGGGTCGCAAATTCGTATGTATACTCTGTACCGGCGATTCAGACTCAAGGTCATTTGACAACATTTATTTCGAGTCTGCGTTCAGGCCGTAGCCAGGCCGGTGTGACAGTAAATTTTGACCCCCAAAGAATTATG
>JAAAKB020000002.1:306578-322174 GCA_010014835.2 Apostichopus leukothele | reverse complement strand
AGAAATGTTCCCCCAAAGAAATGCCCCCCGCCCCAATATTTGAAACAAATCGCCACCCCTGGGATGCAGTGTAGAGAAATGCAACCAAGTTTGTACAGCATGAAATACGCACCCCTATACAGTTTTGCAAAATCTTCCAATTTTTGAAATAGAATTGTCCTTTAAGGCAAAATCAAGGATTTTGATGAGGTAATCATAACACCAAATGTTTCTTGATCAAAAACAATTTTCTTTCAAACTTGGTACTTCTGGCAAGTCTGGTTTGGTATGTCAAATATCTTAATACAAAATCATCTTGAATTGAAATAAAGATTGTCAGCAAAGCAGACAACTTCCCAACATTTTAGTAAGTCACTCTTTTTCTTTTAAATTTTCATTTTGGGGAGGGGGATGTTCCCCTCTATGGCCCGCCCCCTGGAGACACATCTGCACATGTTCTTTCAGCCAGGTAGTAGTTCAGATCATTGAAAAAGACAATTAAGCTTCAATTCAATAGTCACCCCAAAGACAATTTTTTTGGCATACCGTCCTTGCCTGATTCATACTTAAAATTGGAGGGACAGTAATGTCAGTCATTGTGTCCTTTTAACCATCGTGAGCTACTGTAATTCAGGCCAAATTAAATGACATTGTTTCTTGGGAAATATGAAAGATATTGACCCAGTCATTGTTGTAGGCTTTGAGTAGGGGTGGGATACATCTCATTAGTGGGAGAGCCAGCAACAGGTAGGGGTGGGGTAAGGTGATGTTTCTTCCCCACCTCTTGTAGCTAATGATGCATGCCACAGCATAGTTGGATCATTGAGCTGGATTCCATTGCAACAGCAAAAAGAGCTGTAGGCAATCAAATGATGAACTTATGGTTTCATACCTCATGGTATGTACATATTTTGGCTTTTGTTAAAATTTCCATGTCAAGTCCAAATTTTGAGAACAAAATGTCAATATTTTGATAAAACAGTGGTATTTCTGGAGCAAAAAAACTAAATTTCAGCAAAAAAGTATAAATTGCCAGTTTTACCCCATTCGACAATGCTGCAATGCATTATAAAGACATTTCAGAGTAATTTTTCTTCTGACATGGAAAAAATATGAAATTGCAGCAGTTCGCCTTCTAAACCAACAGGGAGGCTCCTCCGGCATTCTGCACCCTCAGCTTTTAACAATGTACCCCCGTCCCCCAACTTTAAATGAATACCCTCCTACACCTCTGATAATATTGTGAATTGAAGCCATTTCAGTTTTGAATTGCTGCATCCTACATTCCCCCTCCTGTTATGAAGATGAACAAAAACTTTGGCAATTCACAAGAAATATACTACAAAATCTATATTATGTATATATGACAGTTAAAGCAAAACAAGTACAGTATACACAACTTACCACTTCTACACATGCTATGCTGCCACTACCTACACACATTGCATTGCAGGGCCTCCTGCCTTGGAGTAAGCAGTTGTCTGCAGTCATGGTGACTGGAAACCAATACAAACAGTGAGCAACACACTTCGAAACCACAGGTGAATGACTGAAACATAAAAGACAACCCAAACCATTAATGTAAAATCTTGCAAGACTAGCATTAGGCCTACCATATTTATATTCATGGATTAAAAACTTGCTTAAAAACTGGCTGACATTAAAGAACGGCTGTTTGGATTAATCTGTAAATTGGATACACTTGCATTACAGATTAACTATCTGACAGCAGATTAGCCAACTGACAGTCGGTTAGGCCTACCAAGAAAGGTTAAAGATATTTCAGTTAGTTTCAAAGTTGCAACAAAGAAGGTAAATCTAAGAAAGTCTTCCTCTGCACTTTTATGGCAGAAAGAAATGGCAGAAACTAACTGTGGTGGCTTGTATGCCTAAGTTATTGACAGGATAGGTCTAGCAAACCAACATTGACATTGTTGAAACTTTGTAGCGAATCAATGCCATTCAGTCTTTGCTGTGGTTGATTATAGAAATTTGATATACCTTCAAATTGTTGTGGTTACAAAATGTTTTGCCATTATATAAACGGACTTGTCACCAGTATTTATGAATAAAGGTAAATAGCTCGAACATTTGCCACCAATAGTCGAAATATGTGTTTAGATTCCTGCCAAGTCAGATTACATGTAATACCAAATTTCTTGAAAAAGGAATTTCATTTCACAAAGCAAACAACATATAGTGGGGGATTATGGGGACCCTGGAGCCCCCAGTAGCATGAACCTGCCAAGATGGATAACTGAGTAAAGGGAACTGACCAAACCACACTAACTTTTCTATGTAAACAACACGGTGAATGCTAACTACAGGTTCGAGCAATGAAAACCTTTGTTCACTAGTTTTGGATTTGCCAGTCATAAACCATACTATGCACACAGAACAAAAAAAAATGCTCTTGACTTCACTACATATATTTTATCCAAACCATTGATTGGGTGTATATGTATTGACTTTTTCATTCATAACTGCACATAAGCCCTAGCCTATTTATCATCGACTAGCCTAAATTGAGCAGTGTTTTTGCATTTTGTACAAGTTTGATCGGAATTTCCGGTGTGATAGGCCTTTGTATCAATTATGTTCTGTACGTTGGTAAGGATCAATATATTTCTCCCTGATTGGTAGAGAATTTAACCAAAAACAATGTCGGTTGGCATTATCTATTCACTTGTGCTACCTATCCTGCTACTGTGCTAGTGCTACAATAGGATAGGCCTAGCCTAGGCTTTTTCTTCCAGATTCACTGGGATATTTACCAAAACAGGCATTGAATGTTCGCATTATTATTACTTAACCTTCTTCAGTAGGCTTAGGATGAATTCGCAGGGCACTTTCAAAGTCAATACCAAAAAAAATATATATAAAGGCCTAGGCTATATATATTGGCCCTAGGCCTGGGCTATTCCAACTTAAATCTAGGCGCAGGCTAGTGGACAATTACGGTAGCCTAACATGAGCAGTCGCGACTTAGCCTAACTTAGGCTATTTGTCAGAGCAAAAGTATGTTGTTTGTGCTGGCCTGATGTTAGATCAGTACTGGGTCAACTCACCTTTATACTAGAATTACGCTTTGTCAAGTGTTCCCCAACATGACCTTCTTCCTGTAGGTTCAGGACGAACAGTTTGTCGTTGTTTGGCCTACTTGGCCTACTTTGGCCTAAGTTGTAATTTGAGTCAACCATGATAATGGACCTTGCTGGAGAAAGTGATGAACCTGGTTAAGTCCTACAGTGGTCACATGTATTCTGTTAGTGCATGGCAGTATAGTATCGGTACTGGACACGCGCTCCGTATGGAACGCCAAAGGACCCCAAATGTTGCCGCTAGCCTAAACACTATTTGGATATTTACAACAATGAATTTACAATTAAATACAAATTCAGGTCCGCGGCTAAGAATGTGTGAAATGAGGATTCTTTCTAGGAAGGAACCAAGTATGTTAAACTGGAATCTATTCCAATGGAATATTTTCATCCTTCTAAACCTTATACTTCTGAATCCTTTGAACAATGAAAAACACAGCTACAGATGGGATATTCCATTTTTGGAATGAAAAGGACAAAATGGAAATTATTGTTGTTATTTGTCCCAATTCCACAGACAGCTACTTCCATCAAACATAATGATTTAAAACTGTAAATGACATGGTCATGGATGAATAATTTGTAAGCATTTTCTTTATTCAGTAGTAGCTTATGTACATTAAATTTCATGAAGTTAAAATGAATTAAGTATGTACAAGTATAAAATATCTTGTTTTATGTTTTTAGTAATGTCCTTTATGCATTTTTAAATAGACCACTCAACACCAATCTTAGCCTTAGATCCACACATACTATTAACAATGAAGAAAATACATCAGAAAAATAAAAGTTAAAAAAAAAATATGCAAGAACCAAAAATAACAAAGTCTGTTCATATATCTAACAATAAGATGAAACAATTCATATAGGAGGACAGTGGAATGCACATTTACCTTGGTAACAATTCCTAGCCGTCTATTGGGCAGTGCCATCATATTGTAACACACACACACTGTACTCCTGACATTAAAAATAGCTATATAATTGGCATACCAGTGACAGTAATTTGCAACAACTGGATTCAACAACACTCTCGATAATTCACACATTGGGATACGCAAAGCGACACTGAAACATAGAACTATCGAAGGTAAGTACACCAGAACACAACAAGTGGCAATAATCCAGTGGATTCACTAGATTCTCTTAATAAATCAATTAAGTATTTATTGCCACTTAATTGCAATAGCAAAAGTATTATGATATCATTTTTTTTTTTATATTATCCCACTTTGGCCATAATCCTCTAAAATACAATAAAATGAAATAAATGGTAATTTACTGATAAAGAAGAAAGGTGAAACAATTCAAGTATGACTATAATATAGCAGCGCTAATATGCTAACAGGCATACACAAGAATATATATATATATATATCCACTCTCCAAACACACACACATAAAAAAGCCAGTTTAAGAAACTCCATTGACCTGTAAAGTTAAGATGCTACAAAGCTCATTTTAGTCATCTGTATAGTGACCTTCTCAATTAAACTGAAAGAGATCTGAGACTACATGTCCAACCAGTTGGCTTTGTTCTTAACACAGAAATACAGCATACATCATAAAGATACATCATGTCCAATTTTTTAATGTTTTGTAATATGGTGGTGCTATGGATGGTTCGAACCTTACATATATTTCAGTAAACAAAAATGCAATTTTTATATTTACATTATTTTTATTAAAAAAGAAAAAAGCAGAAGAAAGAGAAAAAAACCTTTTAACTTATTGTCTTTGGATTATGCTAGATTTTGATTTGCAGCTAAGCTTAGCAAATTTAGACTTGTATGCTCGGCATAACATGAAAGCACCAAAAACTGTCTGAAAGTCGACTGCAATATTCACGTCAACAACCGCAGTGGCGAAGGCATTTTCAATTTGGAAAGGTTTACATACTACTTAACAAGTTACAATGGAAGGCAAACATAAAATCCACATACAATTTTCATATGCTTGAAAATTGACAGACTTCAGAGACGATTTTTACAGAGAGCTAGACGGTGCCTCGTCAGAGAGACATTTTACAGGGTGAGTGATCAGTGAAGAGAAAACTTGAGATGCCTCCTGTACTGTTCACATGGTTACAGTTTTCTTCACCCCTTAAATAACAAGAAATATCTTACACATTCAAAAGATCTTGGCGTGAGCAGTGAGACAAAAGTCTCTATGTTGAACGTAACACTTACTTTAAACATCAGAAATAAAGACTCAAAAGTCAACCCAAAAAGCCAAAATCTCAAAAAGCCAAAAACTCAAGAGCCAACCTGTTTTAACAAAGACTTGCACCAGAAAAGAAGAACCAACACTTAAACAGATAACAGAGGAGTATACAACAGATTTCTACTGATAATACCACATATTACAGTGCTATTGAATTCTCCACCTCATCACTCTTCAAAAAAATCCAAAAATATTGACCTCTCTCGTTATCAAAATGTATTTGAATTGTGGACATGTGCAATGCCATCGGCATAAACAATCAAGCCGTGGGTCAGCAATGCAAGTTATAGCCAAAAGGATTAAATTTACAAGGATTTAGATACAAGGAAAGAGAAATGGACAAAGATAACCGAGAAGGACAAGTCATATCCTAGACTTGGATAAGACATTTACCTCAAAATGTAACCACCTAATTAATAAAAAGGCACATTCATTATTTTTTACTTTTAAGTTTCGATAATTTTTTATTCTCGCAAATACCTCCTAATGACCTACTAAGGCTACCATAGATTAAAGCATTATTCTTCATTCTTTGCTTTCCTTTTATTGCACATTTTCAGGCACTTAAAAAAAAAAAAAAATATCCACACCAAAAGCAGATCAGCACACCATTAATTTTAATATTACTTTAACAGAGTCAATTTTTAGCCTTCTCATATCTATTTACAAACATGAGCAAATCACATTTCTATTGAATTCATGCATGAATCAATACAATTCAGCTGCCCCCTCTCCCCCAAACGCACATGGGAAAACTGTCAAATTATCAACATTTCAAAAAAAAAATTTTTGCTAGTAAAGAGTAAATGTTCCACTGTGTGGTCACAGACAATATGAAACCAGGATAGCATACTGTCTTTCATTAGGTTTCATCAAATCCTTCTCGTATTTGGTGTGTTTAACTTTTTGACCTCAGATATCTCATATCAGTGCATGAAGCAAGAGAAGTTATTGCTACCCCAAAAAGACTCTCCCTTTTTTTAATTAACCTATTTTTAACACATTTATCATAAAGTTATCAAAGAAGCCTACAGGGTTAATAAGAGATGAAAGTTCCATTATTTCACCTTTGACCCATGGCGTTACTTCAAACTTGATATGAAAGGCAACATTTTCTGATGTGAAAGCTGATTGATTTTGAGAGTTTTGCATTCATATTTTGCCCTATCGGACATGCTTTTCTCCCACTTTCGATCCTCAACTGCATTCTGACGAAGACATATATCTTCCTTCACGTATCATTCATATGTATCCATAATACGGGCACTGTATGTTTGTATCACATGGATCAAGGTTTACACTGAAAAGTGTTCAATAACCCGGTGATGAGTTACGAAAAATTCCTTAATTATCCCCCCCCCCCTTCCCATCCTCCCACTCCAACTAGCACAGGTACATTATTAATAGTGCAAATCATGTACCAATAGCCCAAAACTAAAAAGGAAAGGGTCAATAGAATAAAAAACTCAAACTATGTCCCAGTTACAGATAACGATTTTAACTCCGAACGTACTGCGGAGCGCCAACCCAACATACAACCCTGTAGGCTTCTTTGATAATGACAAGCACACATGGTAACAGTGGAAGATCAAGCTAACAGCTGCTTTTGTAGGCTTCCTTTTTCTAAACAAATCAGGTGATGAATTATGCTAAAAAAGTATTTATAATGATATAGATAAGCAATAAAACCCTTCACTTAACTTCCTTCTTCTACTAAAACAAGAAAAAGAAAGAAAAGAAACCAGCTAGCTACTTTTTAATGTTATGTCAACACACCCTGTCAAATAATCTGTTTTTTGGGCATTTTCATTCCAGGTAGAGGAATTCCACTTATTAACCCTGTCATTGCTTAATTTCCATTGCATATTACAGTTACATTTCATAAAGCTCATCATGTCATTCTCTAAATTTTTTGTAGATCAATCCTGACATTTAACATGACTAAATCAGAATTCCTTATCTGAGTCACTATGTGACTGTGACTGCTCGCTGCGATTAAGTTATGCACGATCCTGACGTGAAAACGGTGAAATATGACTCATCAAAATACTATGTCCGAGTCGCTCTGTGACTGCTCCCTGCTATGAAGTTATGGTCATTCCTTGCATTAAACGTGACTAATCAGAATTCCTTATCTGAGTCACTCTGTGACTGTGACTGCTCCCTGCTATTAAAGTTATGCACGATCCTGACGTGAAATATGACTCATCAAAATTCTATGTCCGAGTCGCTCTGTGACAGCTCCCTGCTATGAAGTAATGGTCATTCCTGGCATTTAACATGACTAATCAGAATTCTTTATCCTTATCATTCTGTGACTGCTTCCTGCTATTAAGTTATGGTCATTCCTGGCCTTTAACATGACTAATAAGAATTTTTTATCTGAGTCACACTGTGACTGCTCCCTGCTATGAAGTTATGGTCATTCCTTGCCTTAACATGACCAATCAGAATTTTTTATCTGAGTCGCTCTGTGACTGTGACTGCTCCCTGCTATGAAGTTATGGTCATTCCTAGCCTTAGCATGACTAATCAGAATTCTTTATCTGAGTCACACTGTGACTGCTCCCTGCTGTTAAGTTATGGTCATTCCTGGCCTTTAAAATGACTAATTTAGAATTCCTTATTCGAGTAGCTCTGTGACTGCTCCCTGCTATGAAGTTATGCACAATCCTGACGTTAAAACATGACTTATCAGAATTCCTTATCTGAGTCGCCTGTGACTGTGACTGCTCCCTGTAATCAGAATTCCTTATCTGAGTCGCTCTGTTACTGCTCCCTGCTGTTTGAGTTATCCACAATCCTGACTTTAAACAAGACCCATCAAAATTCTATATCGGAGTCGCTCTGTGGCTGCTGCTCCCTGCTGAGCCTGGCCTCCTGTATTCTAGATACCACAGCAGCTGTATCTGTCAACAAGGAGGCAAAGATGGACTCGGTCAATTGCATCTTCACCGACAGCTCGTCATCGTCGTAGTCCACCCACTCTTGTTCTTCCTCCCTGAGTTCTTGTATCAGGATCTCATCCACCTTGTCTCTCTTCTTCTTCACTGAATATTTAATGAAAGTCTCGCCGGCCTGTGGGCGGCCTAGCCCCAAGATTCTCAGGGCCTGGGTATTCACCGCGCCTTTCATCTCCGTCACTGTCTTGGGAGCTTCTGCAAAGAGGAACTTACGGGGTCGCCTCTTTGGTTTCATCCAGGTCGGCTGTGTCACGGGTTCTTGTTCGCTTTGGACAGCCCGGTACGTTTCTTTAGCTAAATCAAATACCAGATGCTTGTAGGCTTTCTTGCTGGTGCTTTCTATGTCACTGCCGATGGTGTCGCTGCCGTAGACGATAGCGGTCGGCAGGAGGGAATCAACAGGATCGCCGGCTTGAATCCCTTCGTGGACGACCTTCACGGCTTTGTCCATGATCTGGCTGACGTCTTTTTCGTTGTGAGGTACCGCCATGAACGGTTCCTCCACCATCTTCTTCAGTTCCACGTGGCGCGCTTCGTTGTACTTGGGCAACGGTTCCTCGGGGGACGGGCTACGGCTGGTCACCATGCCGTCGTCCACCGCCCTCCTGGGTACCTTGATGATGGAGTTGGACTTTGGCATTGAACCAAAGTCATCGTCAAACCACTCCTGGCCTCCAAAAATGTCGGCCCCAAAGATGTCCTGATCGAGAGCTTGAAGCAGCTCTAGCTTGTGACTGAGAGCCTGGGGATTGATGCTACCCGATTCTCCAAATATGGGGGACGTCGGCCTGGCCCTGGGAGTGTTGTCATCTCCGTCCCGTATACCGCTGATTGCACTTTCCACCTTGACTCGGTTGATAAAGAGTTCATCTGGAAGAGGGGAGTCCAGGTCGTCGCCCGGAGTGGTACCTTCGCTATCTGGAGTGTACGGCGTGCTGACCTTCAGTATGCCGGGTGAAGGTAGCATCTGCTCCGGTGTCTTCAGTACTACTGGTGAACCATCTGGAGATCCTTCATCTGCATCTTCTTGTCTGCTCCTCCATTTGTTGTCTCTGTCGTCTTTCACTCTGATCATCTCGTCCACGGTTTGTAGGAGGAGTGTCTTCATGAGAGATTCGACTTCCCTATGAACAAGCTGATCCTTTGATAGCTCCACCGGTTGCTCCGCTACCACTGGTATCGGAGAGATGGGAGGTGTGATGATGGCTCCTTCCGTGATCAGTTCGAGAAAGGAAGAGGATTTTAGTTTGGGGGATACCTCTCCTAACGTCTCTCCATCCTGCTTCTCGTCTGTGAGATCTACCACGTCTTTGATTGATTCCTCAATCACCTCGCCGATTAACGTATCCGCTACCTTTTCGACCGGTTCTGGCTGTGGCGCAGTCAAACCCTCGAATGGACTATCTTCTGGAGGCCCTCGGGGAGTATCCAGGGGTGAGGACTCGCCCCCCTCTGGCTCGTCTCTATCCAGTGAGAATGACTCCACAGCCTCTGCAGTAGAAATGATGACTTTCTGCAGGGCCGCGTCGTCCGTTACTCCTTCCGATATTTCTTCGGCTATCGAATCTCCTTCGTCTGTATTTTCTCCCGCTGGAAACTCCTCCGTGAACTTCATGGAGAGCCCAGACTTGTCATCCCCTTTGGCACTTATGGACGTATGAACCGAACTCTGACTCGGAAAGTCTTCATCCCCCGATGGTGCTCTGAGGTACTCCGTCGACTCTTCCTTCACGTCGTTAGGTGACACAAATATCCCGTGGTTCTTGGCGCAGGAGAAATACGACGTCCCATCTAATGTACCGTCGGTTGTTCCATCTGGCTGGTCCAATTCAATACCAACCAAATTATCACTGCTCAACTTCAAAGGGCCTTTGAATCTCAGGATTCCACTCTCTCCACCTTTAACCTCAACTCTACTACCGAGAGGTAGATTGGGCAAGGGGTCCACATAGGGTGTATCTTTCACCTCTGGCGTGGTTAAAGGTGATTTTGGTTCCCCCTCCACCTCCTTGTCAGTTGCGTCCTTCGGAATTCTGGGGGAAACGGTTATTTCTGTCAACTCTTCTAGTTCCTTTCTTTCGCTGTGGTGAGACAGATCGGACAGGTCAAACTCCTTTGCCTGAACCATGGAGGCTTCCTGTATCTTATCTGTCACATCCAGAGGTCTGGCCACAAACTTCTCTGACGCTTGACTCTCTCCACTGGCAGTTGACCTATCGCTGAGATGTTCGCTGATGTCGTCCTCCGTGTCTGATTTACTCTCCTCCTTCAGATGGATGGATACGGAAGACTCCTGGAAGTCTTCGCTGTAGGAAGGATCTGTCCTGGGGGACTTCCTGGGGGACATTGTCTTAACAGAGCTGGTGTGAGATCTGGGACTTTGTAGAGGAAGTTGGGCTTTATCATCTCCCAGTGAAGGGCTCCTACTGTCCCTGCTGGACTTAACCGACGCTTCTATCGATTTGCTGCCATCCTCGAGATCCTCTTCTCCTCTCTTGGCAAAGTCAAAGGTCTTATTGGCAGAGGCTGCCGCTGGGATGGACAACGACGAAGCATTGCTTGCTACACTAGATAATTCCTCAGGAATTTCTGAACTGTCAGGTTTACCTTCTCTGGAGCTCTTATCATCTCTATCATTTCCTCCAGGTGACACTCTACTCTCACTCTTGCCTCTTCTTTCCTCAGATTCTGTGGATGGGGACATAGCGGACGCATCTGGGAGGGATGGTCTCTTCTCCTTCTCTGAGAGACTCTCTTCTAGCTTCTCCTCTGGCAGTCTCTCCTTGACCTTCAGGGACGCAGACAAGGATGTGTCGGACAGAGAGACATCCTCCAAGCTCCGCAGGCTGAGGTCTTCAGTTACGCTGCTGTCGCCTGATAAGCTGCGACTTCGGGATGCAGGGTCACTCTGTTTTTTCCTCTCACCTACAAAAAGAGATCACAAAAGGTAGATTACTGCACTGTACAAGGAATCACATAATCAGATTCTATCAAGAATCTTTACAAAGAATATTTACATTCGTAAATATTACATTCGTATGAAAGCACACATTGGGAACTTCATATTCTGTAATTAGGTACAGGTAATAGGTATTAGGTAATAATGTTACAGCTAGAAACTAAAATTATTTTGATATGGATTCCAGATGAGGGTCATTGACTTCTTTGGATTTAAAAAAAAAAAACAAACAAACAAACGTTTTAAACAAGGGGTGAGGAGGGAGGCAGTGTGAGGACAGAATGAGGCTACAGACTACACTAATGGGAATGCAAAACTTATATCTAAGATATAGAAAGTTCACCACAGAATTTGTTGCATCTATTACTATATATTTACATATTAATACCCCAAACAATGTTAGATGTACAGAGAGGATAATCACCAATGAAACTAGCATCACAGGAAACAAAGGTACACACTGAAAGTCATATTGAGAATAAATGTAACTGTTACATTTAGTTTTGTCCACTGCAGTCAAGTATGCTATATTAATTTAAAATTAAACAATGGATGGCATTACTACACACCTTCCTGACTCTCATTAACATCTCTGTTGCTTAAAACATTGTCTTCATCCAAACTTGATCTGGTGGAGCGCCTGTTCTCTGTGAATCCCTGTCCTCTTTTCTTAGCGATCTCGACACTGCTCTCCACACTGCTCTCTGAAGCTGTTCTCTGTCGTAGCGCCCTGGTGTGGGACTGGTCTCTCTTCCTCTGTGTCTCCGAGATGCTGAGATGTTTTATCTGCGGTTTCGCTCCTGCTGTCAAAGGAGACGAGTGGGCATCTTTCTCCTTGACCAATTCCTTACGCGTCTGAACGATAAAGCTGTCGTACGTCTGAAATATCGGAAAAGAGGAGAGATATATATCACTGATAGCTAAGAAACGTTACCAACAAAAACAAATCACATGTTCATTGTACTGTATCAAGAAAGTGCAAGGTTTTATGCCATGGACCTCATGTATCTTTTATGCGGCTTGTTAACAACCGAGTTAATGAATGATGAAGCCATTCCAAACCTCCATTAATTCAATTATCTCGAAATTAAATAGATGAATACGCAAAAGTCGAGTAGGGAATAATACCTCAAGTTGTTTCTTTAGGCTAGCCTCCTGAGCTTTCAGCTTTTCTCTATAGAGGCGTTTTTGCTGTTTGCGTAGTTTATCTGCTTCGACCTTCCTCTTCTTGAGAGAGTCTGAAAGAGCTCTGATTCGACCTTCGATGTCGCTCTGGTCAGATGCGGTTTCTGGAGACGCAAGAACAAAAAATTTGTGTAAATAATCTACCTGACTACTATGAATTTACTGCAAGATTAAAGCGGAGAGAAGTTTGAAAGTGAACTGGTCGCCAATTGTCAGTTATGGGAAGTGTATCCACTCATGCCCTCTGTACACCCAATTCCTAGGGAACCTCACTTTATTTAAATAAAGTCCTGTCAGACCATGACCTGAAACAGCCAGGATTCTATTAAATGTGCAATGATGTACTGTCTTCTCTCATTGATGCAACAATGCAATTGCGTTCTACTGAGCCCACAAGGAACTGTCAAACAGCCAAAAAAAAAACATTCAAATTCCACAAATTCATAACTTGTAAAGTTCATAAGAGGGGGCTGCTAGTAAAATCAACCAGGGTTATCATTAATGGTAGAGTTCATAAAGGAAGTTCATAACGGAGAACAGCTGGAGGTGGCCTTACCTGAGAAAGTCTGGGAGAGGGAACGTTCCGATTCGGAGCCACTTTCGGGGTCCTGTCTCCTCCTGTTCGGTGACAGAAGGCCGGGCGATGGACTCGACTTGATAGACTCTGTGGTCCTCAAGGGTGATGGTGTTGCGGACTTGGCCTGGGTCAGAGTCTGATCTACCGAGTCGAATGACTCGTTGGCATAATCGGCGAGCTGTGAGGCATCTTTCACCGTCTCCTCGCTAGATGAATTGAGAACGGGGCTGCGAGTCGGACTGCAGAGACAGAACATGAAGACATTGTCATGCAATGAAAGAAAGAATGAAAGACAGAATGAATGAAAAAAGAATGAAAGAAAGAATGAAAGAATGAATGAAAGAAACAGATATCAATGAACCAACACTCCACAGCACAGTCACATTGGAGAACCTAGATGTGGGGCTATGACTTTAGCAAATGAATAACTCATTCAAAAAGGTCTTCACAAGACGGCAAATATGTGTAACAAACTAGTAATTATTTGTCATGAACGACTCAATAGCATAACATCTGTAAGATTTGAAGCATTTTTTACAGGCTGTTTTAGTGTATGGAACATTAAAAGAATAGAACATATTACAATTTGCTTGTTAAGTAATCTGGACCACAAGAGTTTATCATTTTCAAATTTCTCACAGAGAAAGCTACCAGTATACCTCCTACTGCACATTTAATTCCTTTGGGCAATAAAACATCTTTTCAAACCATCTCTGCAGTGCTGATATCTACCAAATAGAGGGTCCGATCATTGGAGTCAAACATATCATTACACTAGTTACTTTTTACGCGCAGAACTTTCCAGAAGTACTTGACAGATTTTGCTCCTGTATAGAAAATAATTAATTTAGTAAACCGCAATGGGATTTGGCCGAACGACAGCGGCTACACTTTCTCACGGTTGTGAAATTGCATCAAACTTCTCTTTAACACAATACCTTTTCTTGGACCTGCTGTCAGTCTTATCTGTCTCAATTTCCTCTGTCACACTGGAGGTCACGCTGGGATCTTCTGACCGGGTCACTTCTGATTTACTTCGGCTATTCACGCCGGCTTTAGACTTTGTCCTGGTCTCCTCCGACGTTCCACTGGATATCGAATCCAGTTTCGCAGATACTTCAGAGATTGATGACGGTTGGGTTTCCTTCTCTGAGGTTAGCTGTGCCATCTTGGGCGTCGACGGCGTTGCCGTGGCGGCGGCGCTTGCCTTTTCCGACGACTTGCTGCTCTTGGTTTTTAGCTTCGACTTGACCTGCTGCTCCAACTTCTTGACCGCTTCCTCCTCCTGGTCAAGTTTTTCTTTCCATGCCAACAATTCTTCTGCCTCTTTTCTTCTCTTTTTGAGGTTGAATGCTCTTTTTGAGAGAGATCTAAATCATGGGAGAGAATTGAAAGGTATCATGAGATAAACCAGCCTTTTTGACTCCTTTTTTTATTCCTTGGAAATTTAGTACTTCTAAAAGGCAACTTGAAAAATCATTTCAATTCTTGTTTTGATTGTTCAGCGACACGAACGATTACTTTAATTTATGGATTTCTGCACTTCAGAAATGATTATTATTATCGCAACCCACTGTAAAAAAAAAAGAGTGCTACTTACATCAAATACCTGCTTAAGTATACAAATGTTTGAAGGGCAAAATGCCAGCACTTTGGAGCTTAGTGCTGCTTGAAATTGCATATTTAGGTATTTGGTTACCTTCTTATATGTGAAGATGATTACCTATTGAAACATGCTTCTGTTTTCAATAGAGCTTTAAGAAAGTTTCAGACACTGTCAAAGGGGTTGACGCTCAGTCTTCAAACAAAACGTTTACATTCAACCAGCTTTTGACTTCAAAAAGGTTTCCTTATTGCTAAAATGTACGGACCAAAAAGCAGATTTGCATGACAATGAAAAAGTTAAAAATATCAAGCCCAACGGTGGGTATTCCCACTCAAATTATGGACTCTCCTGGTTACCTGGCATTCAGCTTGACATTCTGCAATGCTCTGACTTGTTTGTCTGCAGGACTGAGCTCGAGCTCTGGAGGCGCTCCGTGCAGGTTCATGGTCTTTCCGATGACTTTCTGATCCTGGGAGCTACTCGAGAGGGA
The DNA here is from genome assembly GCA_010014835.2 of Apostichopus leukothele. NCBI lineage: Eukaryota > Metazoa > Echinodermata > Holothuroidea > Aspidochirotida > Stichopodidae > Apostichopus > Apostichopus leukothele. The sequence goes on along the minus strand of JAAAKB020000002.1, from coordinate 307,091 downwards.
TACCACTTTTGACCTCTCTGGTGACTCTTCACTGGCATGGCTCTCAAAGGAGGTGAGATGTGGGGTCAATGGGGTCATCGTCCTGGTTCTGGCCATCAGCTGCTGCGTGGACTGCTGGAGCTGGGATATCCGTTCCTGCTCCTCCATCAGAGCATCTCGTTTCTTGCTCGCAGCTACCTGGGCATCTTTCAGGAGCTTGATCTCCTCCTTATTGCAAATAACAAAATCAACTTGTCAAGAAGAATGTCAAATTTGGTCACGGGATATTTACGATGTATGCATTTACACCGTTACCCAAAGAATTGAAAATGCTGGAGGAGGCATGGTACATGCATTGCACTGGACAATCTATGTTGCCAAATGATTGAGATGGTATTGTATACCAATGCCTTTCGTAAGCAATTCCCTACCTACCTATCCCCCCCCCCCACCCCCAACATCCTACACCTTGTTTGCATTACTAACAATGCTGTTGACCCAATATACAAAGGCAATTTCTAAGGGGAAAAGGGG
>JAAAKB020000002.1:293798-303962 GCA_010014835.2 Apostichopus leukothele | reverse complement strand
GTCCATGATTATGAATTGTTAATTGTCAACAACTCTGTAACTGGACGACATACATTAATCTGGGAGTGACTCGAACTCCGGACCTTATGATTGAAAGGCACCGGCGTTAACCACTGAGCTAACACTCCAAAATAGCTTGTAAACGGCCAATACTGTAATCACTGGTAGATGTTTTCCTTCAGAAATGAAATAAACTGTAAAATCTAAGGTCACAAGCTAAAGTGCTGTAAGACTAACCATTGAAGAAATTTCTTGGTCTATTTTAGGTAACCGCTATCGGTTCCAATTAAATGAGATTTACAAATAAAAATTACATTTGCTAAATCTAACACAAAGAAATGGTTATGTGAACTAGCTAGAGAAAAGAAAAACTGGCATCACTTTTCTGTCACTTGAGGCAGAAGAATAAAAACAAAAAATAAAAGTACAAACTGCTGCACTGTTCCCTGCTTATAGAGTATTACCACGTATCATTAAACCTGGCTGGAGTACACACGAATATGTTGTAAATAGCTTATACTCTGACAATGGTATATAGAGACGTACACGGTAAACAAATAAACGGCAAATATTAACTGAACCTCTTACAAGACAGTTCACTGTGCTGAGAGTATATATTGTGCAACCATATAAAAAAAAAGATTATAATGAACTCTTTAGCGAGACTGGCGACCTTAAATCTGAGGAAAGTATGTTCTGTACCTATCCATCTCAAGCTATAAATGGGACTACTCAGGAACAATGGGTGTTTCCTCTTCCTCTCGCGAGGCACGTTGACCGTCACAGAGGAAACATTTCAAGCTTGTGCTGACCAGGAATTGTATTGGATTATTTATAGCACACTGCAGTTGAATTTAGCAGGATTTGAGGTCAATGGGTCATCAGTATTGCAACAAGATGTGTTAGAATGTCAAATACTGGTCTTTCTCATTCACACTTCAACAAACATTTTAACTTCCTCATAGAGGCATATCATTCCATTTGTTAAACTTCTCAAATGACTGACGATAGCACTTTTAGAAGGGGCCAAAATAATTCAAGAATAATTATGAAACCTTTAGCTATGATGTGCTAAAGTCTGTGGTCAATATGGATAAGCTTTAAACCGAGTTAAACCATAAAGTTTTGACCTGGGCAATGTTTGTACATGACTGTGTAACATTGCATTCTCAAACATTCATACGGACAGACGGTCACAGCCGTTCATGAGAACACAGTTCAAGTTGCTTTCCATATCTGCTGTTTTTCTAACAACCGTTACGATCCTGAGTTGAATTGTGCTTAGTACAGACAGGTTTCTGGTTAATAAACCAGTAAATCTAAACCTCTCAGATTTAAGGGCCAGTCTCGCTTCGCTTGCCTTGATATCAAATCAGCTTGATTTGAATCAAATTGAAAAGATGCAACAGGATAATGCCACAAACGTTAAAGACATCTATATATATTGTTTATTATCTTTTTGCTTCACAACTGATCAACTTCTTTATTCTTTGCTCTTTTTTTGGACAGAAAGAGAACATTAAAGCTTTGAGTCGGTTACAATTTGGATTCGGCACGGTCTTGTGGAACACAAGACAAGCCTTCCAGTATGCAGGGTGTTGTCTGTTCAAGCTTCCAATACCATGCTAATTGGCCTCTGATTCAAAAGGTCTATATTTCACTGTGATTGCTATTTTTTCTTTCTTTCTTTCTATGTTTTCTTTTTCCAGTTTCCTTCATGTCCTCTTAATGACGTAAACAATGAAATCTACGACCATTCTAATTTATCTTAGATTGGCCAAGAAATGCCAACTCAAATGCTACTAAAACAAGCTAATATGGGATGGGGAGGAGGCAGGGGAGGCTAGTATGGAGTCTACTAAAACGTCAGTTTTATTTCTTCCAGAACAGAAAATTCAGATGGAAAGTTTGGAAGAAAAATCATAAACGGGTATGTCATCTGTTCTGGTTAATAGGCAGAAGTTTGCATTGTTCTTCTTGGGAAGGGGGGGGGGACGGGGGGGGGGGGGGGGGGAAGGGGGGGGTGGGGGGAGTGAGGGACTCCTTTGGTTTATGCTTGACATGGTAACTAACCTCACGAACGTGGAGGGTCCACCGTAACAGAGATTCGTCATCACCATAGTAACCAGAGCAGCTCACAATAGCAGGTTCTCCACTTTGTAACCTGCAATTACAGCAAGTACAAACATGTAACTATTATTACATTATTATTATTACATAATTATTATTACATAATTTAGGGCTCCTCTGGAAAGCAGTGCTCCTGCACTGAGCAGGACTACCCTCATTGAAGATGACAATAATAAAAATTTAAAAAAAGATAAAAAAGAAATTAGGACAGTCAGTTATACAAATGTTTTATGAGAAATAAAAACCAAAAACTTTGTTGAAATATAAACGATAAAGAAAGAGATGTGTTTCCTTTTGTTTATCAAAAAAAAAGAAAAAGAGCTTTGAAAATAAAATAAAATTCTAAATCATCAGTCAGAAAGTTAGACAAAGTTTATAACGTCATATCATCACACCTGACAAAAAAAAAAACACTCTGAAAACTCACCTTGACAGAACAAGAGCCCTGACCTGATGGTTTTCTGATATTCTGCACTTTCTGATTAACTGTACTTCAAAGTGTGGGCACACTTCTAGGTCACAAGCACTGAAATCCACTGAAACGACGCTACTCCTCATTGCCTTCGGTTTGAGCCCATTCTGTGACGGTTCTGTCTCTACCTCATGTTCCCCGCTTGACCCGCTCACGTCCTCCAGGGTGGGACCCTCGCCGCCGCCCACCACGCCCCTCCTCTCGGCCTCTCTCATGACCTGACTGTACCTGTACTTCCTCTTCTTGGAACTCTTCCTATTGGTGAGTTTATCTATCACCCTTGGCGCTTTGATCTTTGGGCTGTTCTGCGGCGTCTTGTCTAGGTCCTCTACTATGCTGCCCTCGCTGTCCGTGGATTTATCCTTCGACCCTCTGTGGTTTAAGAGCCGGGTCAGAGTCTTAGGGCTGTGGATTCTACCCTTTGAGCCCCTTTTTGTCGATTTGCCTTTCCTCCTTCTGGGGCTCTTTGACATCTCTTCATCCGAGAGATCCTTTATGACCTCCCCTTCCACGTGGAACACCCCGGCCTCCTGAGTTCCCACCACGACAAACCCGTCCAACGTCTGAGATTTCCGCATCTGGTCCAGGCCGTCCCGGCTGGGAGAGTTCTGGGCATCTTTCACGCGCAGCTGGACGTTGGACTCGGTCTCGCTGGGCTCGTCCAGATTGTCGTTGGTGGATTCGCTCTTGGACTCTGTGTCCGAAGCCCCCTGGCCCAATTTCCAGGGCTCAAAGGGTGGCAAACTTTGAGATGTTTCGGCCGGTGCCTCCTCGTCGGCGTTTTCCTCTTGACTGACGGGATCGGATACTGCTGCTTCGTCCGATGCTGTGTCTTTGGAGGTATCTGCAGCAAATGAAAACACTGTGCTACTGGGAGCCATGAACTCTGGACGTTCCTCCATGGGGGAGGGGACGTGGGGCTTGATACACTCCAGAGGGTTCACCTGATAGGTGGAAAGCTGGCCGTCTGATGTCCCTACCCACAGCAACCCCATGTGGGGCAGAATCGAAGTCACCTTGGGAGTGTGGATGGATTGGTCTTTGTTCATCTGAGAGAACAGATAGAAGATATGAATTTTAAAAAGTTGTGGGAGAGATTTGAACTCTTTCTCTCTTCCTTTTACCAAAATCTAAATTCAGATAAAGAAAAGTAAAGATACAGCTGCCATACAGGAAGCAAAAAGTGAACCTTCACGAAGTCTGAAATCCTTGTATACAGTAGGGTAACAAAGTAATCTCTTCTAGACACTATCAAGGGTCCCAACAGAAGTCATAGACAAAATATAGTTTTAGAGGAACTGAAGGGGGTCAAACATATCATTTTAAAAGGACACTTAGAAATTTTGATCAATTTACTTTTCTCATTACATATACATGTCCCCTTAAATACCACAATACTTTCATGATTGGTTGGGATGGTGATGAGTAATTTCTTTTGCTAGGTCCTAAACATATTCTCTCCCCTCCCGACCTCCCCCCCCCCATAACCCCACCCCTCCTCTTGTCACTTACTCTTTTCCATCCTGCTGCCTTTTCAGTGGAGGTGTCATAGAGGAGAATGCAGAGGCAGAGGGCTGGGTCCCAGAGGGTCAAGACAGGGGACCCTCTTATGATGATCCAGACACCGTCCTCATTCAACACCATGTAACTGATGTGAATGGTGGGACTCCTCGACACCTCAAAGCCATTGATGATGTTCAATGAACTGTTTGGGAGGACAGAGAGGAGGAAATTTGAACATCAAAAGAATCAATTCCCTTGGACTGAAAATGAATTCAAAAAAACTTATCAATCAAATCAGAATACTAAAAAATAGCGCATTCTATAATTTCTTCGATATCTATGTAATATTATTTCAAAATAAGGAAATTACCTCCCACTGGAAAAGAAATGGCAAGTTTGGATAAACAGTCTACAAGCACCCAGTTTCATTTGGTTACGGATGTGACCATATTTCCCACCAAAAAATTATCAAAATTCAACGGTACTTTCAGAACATTTATGGATACTTTTTCTGATATGACCAACTTACCTGTCCAGTATATTGACAGCATTCCCACATGAGCACCACAACTGTTCCAGATCTGGCACCTTGACCACACTTCTGACCGGGGCTGCACCGATGGCGTGGTAGAATACCTCGTTAGGATGAGTAGTGGAGACACTCTACAGAAGGGGATATAGTTCTTCAGTATTGGCACCAGATAATTACACTGCTAAATTTACCGACAGTTTTAAAATGTAACTTCTGAAATACTTCTGAATCTCCAAATTACATTCCGGACATTGACAAGTTTTTAATTAAGCAATTCAATGTCTCCGTGAGCAAAAAAAAAACTTCTTGAGGGTGGCAGCAAACTGCTTGTTGTAATCGGAGCATGAGTGACCATTATTATATAAAAGAATACACATTTTTTCTTTCTTTAAGATTTGTTTGCAAACCTTGTTCCAAATTTCTTCATTCCTGTGTTTTGTTGTAATTGTAAATTTCTGGTAACAGATTATATTCATACATATTCTATAAATTTCAGGTTATGTTTGGTTTCTTTATGAAAACCTTATGCCACGCTTTTCTCACTCCCTGTTGTGTGTGTTTTTTTTTAAATCCTTCTCAGGCACACCATCTTTTGTTTAGCAGTTAAATAGAGTATTTACCCAGATGGTAGCGGATGCAACACAGACAACAGCTGTGAGACACTAAAGTAAAACATACTAACTGACGTATCTTATGTGCTCACTTTCTTGTGTGGAAAAGAGAATGAAAACAATAAAATGGAACCAGTTTCTTCTTTTAACAGGAATCCGATCAAAAGTACCTGATCTGAAGTAAAAATAATTTATTTTTATTCAAAATTTGATGTAGCAGGTTTTGAAGATGCTATATTTCCTCTCTTATCAGTACTTAAGTTCCTTCAAAAAGGTGCTATTCATCTTTGCAATTGCATTTGCCAAAATTTTGAATAGCATTTTGATTTGCGACAATTATTGTTATTATTATCTGCTCAGTTATTAATATGAGAGAAATGGAGGCGTTTCATTGGATAAAGCAGGAGTGTATACGAAAAGCAACGAGATTGTTATTATATGTGCCAACGTTTTTACCTCTATTACTGCCAGCGTTCCATCCGACAGGCCTATGAATATGTTTTGCGTTGCTGGGTCATATTCCAGACAGAGTGGAGTATCTCGAAGCCTCTCGCACCAGACTTCTTCTCTGAATATTGATAGAGAGATTACAGAGAGAGGAAAATACAGTTCTGTTAAAGATGTGCATGTAGCAAATGTTAAGAGGAGTGAATATAGACAAAAGTTTTACGGTAGCAAACTAGAAATGTATCATTATAAATGAATGTAGGTCATAAGAGTTGCTGCTTCATGCCAGTAAGGTAAGTTGTGTATCAATAAATAGTACTACATATAGAATGATAGGAAAAGGGGAAACATGGTATCTCTGCAGAAAATTAAGTTCAATTACGGAATGTGGCAATAAGTGGCATATAACAAACTTCATGTTAGCAATAACATAGTTACATGATAATATAGTAACATGGTGGCAACAAGACAAGGAATCATTGTTCTATATATATATTCCTATATTCCCAAAACTTACGTCACAAGTAAAAATATATATATATTTATATGAGTATACATATATTTATATATATATATGTATATATATGTATATATATATATATATATATATATATATATATATTCTCTTCTTTTCTTTTGTTCCTTCAGAAGTTCAGAGGCTGCAGTCTAATGGCCTATGTGCAACACTATCGCATCCAGTCTGAGGATTGTCTATCTACATACCTTGGCATCTTCTTCTTTCTCTATCAGTTTCCTCAACTGATTTAATTCTTCCTTCATCTCTTTCATGCCTGTAGTATACCTCTCTTCTACCTCCTGTCTCTTCCTGGATTCCTAAAGATTAATGCAACAGATTCGAGCGTTTGTTTCGAGAGACTTGAGAAATAATTTCGTAGGAATAAATTACGTGAAATCTCCTCCTCTCTTACTCTTCAATTTTTTCTGTAAAATTAGAATCTGTTAACGATTTGCAACGTTTAGTTCTGGTGAAGTATTAAACTAGTTCACAAGTAACCAAGCAAAAACAACGACATAAATTGCTCGAATAGTTTCAAAGATATAAGCATTTTAGGTTCAAAAGAATGTCTCAAAGGTTTAAATTTTTAGTCTTGCCATCATACCTGCTTGATGTTTCACTTTTACTACAGATGAAGACACTATCAGAATTTTGAGAACAGAATATAGGAATTGAGAGAAGACTGTACCATGATCTTTAGATAATTCCTCTGTTTACATCCCAAATACAAGTTTACATCTCAACTATTCTTGTAGAAGAATACAAAAGTAGAACCTCTTGAAAGTTGCTGGTGTAGTATGAATGTGACAACAGAGACTACAGATTGAAAAGTGTCTTTTCCAAACTAAAGTGACAAAATTTCGGTATCGTATATCTCTCAGTCACAGAATCAGAACAGGAACAGGGAAGTTGTACAAAATAGGTTTAATGGTTCTCTGTTATCCCTCTCAGACATGTAAGCATTGTCATATCTTTGAAAAATCCATTCAAAACAATTTCAACTTAATGCTACATCAATGTATCATCAACTGCAACATCAATGTATCCAAATGTTTCATTGAAGCAGTTTTTTGTTTATTTTTATGTTTTTGTTTTCATTTTGGTTTTTAAAGTCAAACAGTTTCAATGACAATGGAGAAAGTTCAGAATTTAAATGTTACATTTCCGTGTTGCGATACATCAAATCATACAAAGATCGGTCCAGTTGTAAGAAGTGCGGGGGAGGGGGGTATACTATGTTACCTTCTCAAGTAGATCCTTCAACCTGATATTTTCTCTGTTCACAGAGGACTCCACATCTGGTGCTGGAACATTGACATTCCAAGGCATTGGATCTATAAATTATGCAAAATAGAAAATCACCTTGAAGAACTGACACTCTTGTGTACAGAATAATTAACAAACAAAATGCCTCTGCATCTAATACCGACATGTCACGGATATGTACAATTAATTTTGTTGTCAGACGCAAATCTGAAGCACAATTGGGGAGGCCAGGAGTTTTGAAGCTCATCATTAATCTCTATAAAGGTTTTCAACTTCAAAAATATTAAGAAAAGTATGAGTTGGTTGTGCAATACATTTTAGCTCACAATGCTGCTTCTAGGACAGTTACTTTATGTTTCAATCTGATAACAGTGAAGTTTGTACTATCTGTGTTGGTTTGATTCTATGTGGGTTGGGGAGGGAGGTAGAGTTTATAAAGAAAAAAAGCACTTCCACCATGGAATGTGTCTTTTGAAATGAATCCTTGAATTAGTCAAAAGCTGGACGTTATGGGAAGCATACTATGGGGGGTGAGAAGTTACAGAATACAAAACGGAAATAATATAACATTGAACAAGATGAAAATAAATGCAAAATTGCAAGCCAACTTACAATTTTTGGAATCTAACGCTGGTCTGCTGTTCAAGGAAGTATTGAGATCTTGATAAAAATTTCTATTGATCTGTGAGATCCAATGGAAAAAAAAAGAGAGAAAATATTACATAAAGGACACAAAATTTGAAGAAATGACAAAATAATCAAATATCAGATTGTTAAAGCAGTTGGCATTGTCCATTCAGTTTTTGTATTGATTGAACTAACCTCAGGTAATTTAAATCCCACAGAACATAATAATTCTAATATATTTTCCAGCAGTATTGTCATAAGGAATGGTGGTGGTGGTGGGAGAGTATTCTAACTGGCTGGACGACTTAGTTTAGTATACAAATTATAAGATAAGATGAGTTCCTCCAAAATGCAACACAAAATTCATACTTTTATGACCTCAAATAAGACATTTACAAATGCAACACAAATTTCTCAAAATGGAGCCTTGAATGCTCTGTACTGCCTCTTTGGAGCTAAATCGACTAAGATGACAACGGACTCATCAGTCCAGGTCGAAAGATAAAATTTTAATCAAATTTTACATAAATTCTGATAATAATGAAACAAAGACATGCGATGATCATAGTAGTAACGTCCATGGATGACATCCTAAATGTAACAAAATATTGAACATTGAAAGAGTCTTGAAACCCAAAATTACAGCTATAAAAAGATTATCAGCATTGAAAAATACTTTTCATGAAATATCAATGCCCTAATACTTACCTCATACATGTAAAATTCTTTCTTTAGTTTGTTTCCATCCCTCTTTAAGCAACTTGAGATTTCCTCTGCCTGTCATGCATTAATAAATAACACAAAACAAACAACATTAAATTATTAAAAATCTTGACAATTTTGTGATCTGAAATTTACAACCAAAAAAATTCTTAGATGCTGTTATAATCATCTATTATTATTTTTATTAACTCAGTGACTTGTATTGCACATTGACCTACTTTAGAAGCTATTTTTTGCACAACTGAGCTTGATAGCATCTCCAACAATATTAATATTGAAACCTACACAAAAGATTGACGGTCATTTGGTTGGTGATAGTGTTGGCATGGATGGGCTATGATGGTCAGGTTTGTGTTGTTCCATTCCCAAGCCATGTCTTGGAAGAGAGTTATAAACTGTCATTATAGTTTATATCTTAACTTTAAGTGTCATGTAAGAATAATATACCCACCCATGAAAATGACTTTTCAAGAAAACATAATCCAACCCACTCTACCAAAAAAAGTAAATTATAAACACATCAACAAATCAAATTTATTGATGACACACTTTTGCAAGATACCATTTTACACAATTCTTCTTTCTACATTAATGTCAATTTTTAAGACTTTTAATTAAGCCAATTAATTTTGACCAACAAAACTGACCAAAGTTAACATTTAATGACTTCTCTTTATGTTTATTCTGTGAAGTTCATTGTTGCAGTTGAGTTATGGTTGGAAAATTAAAAAAAACATTGCTGTATGGATCTTTCCAGTTTTTTTTTACAAGTGTAAAACATTGCTACCGTGTTTTGGACAGTATATGCAGCAAGATATTTCACACTGTACATAATTAAGTTTTTAATTTTCTTCTATCTCTTTTTTTTATGACTTACCGTTTGACATTGCAGGACCTGTAGTCTCAATAGAGAAATAGTCAAGGCTGTTATGACAGGTATGATGTCATAGTTTGGTGCATCCAATCCAATCAAATACTGATCCCAAACAAATAAGACCGAATCCAGAGAGAGATATCCTAGAACAAAACAAAACAGACTGATAAGTTCATACAAATACTTCCATATTTTATCAAAATTTTATGATTACCATAAAAGATGTGCCTACTTTGTAGTTAAATTCCATGTGATACATGATCCAGCATAAGCTAAAGAGGCATGGTTATATGAAACGAATATCGGCATTAAGCCAAAGTATCATTTTGTAACCAATGAGCGAGCATCAACACAAAATGGAAACATATTATATGGAATTTCCTCCCGGTTGAAATTAGGTCTTTAGATTCTGTTATTCAATTCAAGCGCTGTCTTAAAACTTTTCTTTTCTCTCAACTCTAT
>JAAAKB020000002.1:249553-276534 GCA_010014835.2 Apostichopus leukothele | reverse complement strand
ATCCTGGGCTAGTTTTTGGATGGTTCCCCATGTGTGGTTCAGGTCTTTAATCTCCCCTTCCACAGTTCTTCGCCAAGTGTTTTTCGCCAAGTGTTTTTAGATATACTAGATAAATAAAGTAGGTTGCTTTGATTTCCATCCAAGGAGTGCAATCGTAAAAGTTACAAATGTTACCACCTGAGATCATGGAACTATTTAAGAGAACTGCTCTATTTTAAACCGGAGTGAATCTGGTGAATTGAAGATCATGGTTATAAATAAAACCCAGTTATGAGAAGAAGTTGAAAGTACTAAAATTAATTTACAATGACTCAAAGTAGCAAGATATGAAACAATTGGTTTTTAGGTCTGGGGGTTCTCAATTAATCTTTTTTAATCACCAGAGAAAGTATTGGTTGGAATAAAGGGCCAGACAGAACCAAATTTTTATTGCTTATAGATTGACCAATGTGCAGGGTAGACTGGTAGGGTGCACAAGCCTATCCAGTGCATACCAAAGTGTTTTAGTGTATTAGAAAATTCAATGTTGCAGCGTACACAAATGTGTTTGCACATTTCTGTCACCTTTGGAAATATCATTTTTAAATTGATAGACAAAGTATTTCTACATACATCTTTTAACAAAAAAAAACCCAACTTGGATGACTAGACAATCCCTTTTCAAATAAATGGGAAGACAACTTGATTTGTGTTTTTCTAAACACAAAACCAATATTTTATTCATTTTTGAACTCCCTGCATCTTATACTATGTGAGAATGTTGAAGCATTTGTTTCCAGGTAACTTGATACATTTGACTAGGGGTTGTGCAGCAGTTTCCTGGGAGCTATTACTTTGGACAATAGAAATCAGAAGAACAGACCCAAATAGAACTGATTGTTTTCATAAAATATTCGTTCTCTCTCAAGACCAATGTGAAATTATATTACAGATAACAGATTGATAGTTATATAATAATATATAGACGAGTATTGCATTATTCATACCTCAATGAATTTTCATGGTAATGAAATGAAATGAATATTTATAGTGTTAGAGGATCTGAATGCACTTGCAGTATAAACATTGTGTTAGAAATGACAATCCTACTACTCATGAACTAGAAGTCACACTCAGCAGTTATGAACATTGCAAGAAAAAAACAAATTCTACTTTTAATGTATTTTAAGAGAAACAAGTTGACATGTAAGAAGGCCAACTCTGGGCTTTGTCTTAAACACATGAGACTTCTGTAAGGTTCAATCTCTTTTTCCCATTGAATGAAGATACAAAGATCGACTTGAAGTAATTAAAGTTGAAATATCAAACTGAGTGCTGTCTTCTTCTTTTATTTATGACATTTATTTATGACACAAAATTCATTTGATATGTTGCAGAATATTGAGACATTAAATTTAATGTCCACAAAGGCAAGTTCTTTTTTCCCATACCACTTTCCATAGTGCAGAGGCACTTTCTGTACCTGTACCAAGCATGGTGGTAGGACTTTTTAATTAATCACACATACCATCGGGTCATCTACTCTGAGGCATCGAGAATGAAAAATCTCTACAAAACCACCTTAAATGAGTTTACCAGACATTTTAGCATAAGTGCTAAATGTGAACAATTGTAAATTGCAATATAGAAACAATACCTGCACTGAAGTTATTGTTTTGGTTGGACTATCAACAACTCAAACAATTGCCTGGCATTCTTTACCAGATCTTTCATTCATTACCAGAACTTTCAAAGAAGGACACTTTGCCTGAAGTAAGGATATCATACCATTCAATCATTTTGTTTAAAGAAAAATTTATTGACATGATAACTGAAAAAGTAAATGACTTAACATCTTATTCATCTCCCTAAACCCCCCACCCCTTCCCACCCACCCTCAGTACAAAAAGGTGGTTGCCTTCTACTTAACAGTTCATTTGCAAGGTAATACTAGTTGGTTGAAAAGGTTCCAAGCGTAAAATCCAAGATGGAACATGTGGCTGCTGTGGAAACAGTTTTCACATTTAAATAAAGCATCTTATTTGGAGAGGAAAATTCCCCTTTATCAGTATTGATTTCTTCTCAATATATCCTTGTACTGCTGCTCAGTTTAGGGACCAGACGGTGCCACGTCTCCACATCATCATGGTTTATATCGCCATCATAATTAAATTGCATGCTGTTTTACACATCTTTGGTTTCAATGCCCTGAAGTTCTAGGTATCTCTTCTGTTTCTGCTTCATCTTGGATCTGTCATATCGACATTTAACACTGAAAATTCAAGAAGAGAATGTTAAAACAAATATATATATTATCTGAAAAACAGAAGTAATAATTACCATGGTCATGATTAACAAAGTCACTCTTTCTAGGAGACTCCTAAAATATCCCTGACATGATAACAGCAAAGTTCACTTACAGTACACCTACAAAATGACAAACTTTTGAAGCTAGAGATTCCCAGGTAAGTAATTCTTTCTTAAAATTTAATGTAATTCTTTGCAGCTTAGAAATGCATACATTTCCAATGCACAATTTCACTATTAAATGCAGAGAAAATTCATAAGACTTACAATGAAAACAAAGTTATGGCTGTGAAAACACTGACTCCAACATCAGCTGACCTCTTGACCCGACCTGAGATGAAATTAAAAAGAAACATGTTACTTTCAAACTTCAATTATAAAAAAATATCTACATTTTAATGGGTGTGAAGACTCGCGCACAAAGAAACGTCTCATGCCGATAATCTGACCTAGTTTCGAATGAGGTGTAGCAGAAGTGTTAGAAACCACCATCGATCCCAGAAAATACACACACAGCTTGCTACCGTCTGTAATTAGACACTAGGGTATAGTCAATACATACAGCTACAGTCAATACCCACAACACAGTGTACATAGCAGCGTGGACATCTCAGGTCTAGATAAAAGATAACAAGGTATCTAGTTTCATTACTGTCTGCATTTTGTAGCGACAAGAAGAAAACATCATTTGCAAGCAACGAAAAGTTAATTTTTTCAGAGCGCAGCACGTGGTTTGGGGCGAGTCTCAATGCCTTTAAGGTTGTTGGTAAGGTACCTTCTTTGCTTTGAAAATTAACTTGCGAGGAGAGAGACGCGTTCAGCCGATTCAAGACTCTCCTACACCCCCGCAAACGATCGTTACGAGGAGGATGCGGATGGGGAGAGGTATCTATGGAGATAGAAGTTGCTATGTTTACCTGAGATCTTCTTTCAAGTCTATTATCTTTCTGATGAGGTACGCTTTGTCCATGTCCTCCAGGTCCTCCTCCGAGGTCGTCCCGTCTCTGCTGTCTAGTTCGTCTTCCTGATCGGTCGGTTCGTCAAATACAAAGTTTGTGCTGTTAAACAAAAAGAAATGATACCAAAGATATCAAAAAATAACTTGATATATAATTAGAAATAGATCAATATTGATATATATAATCAGGAAGTTCCTGTCAAACAAACATATATAGTTATATAATTTATGTAATAAAAATAAAAGAGGTATCATTTTGCAAGGCAGTTTGGATGGGGGAAGGGGAAAAAGTTGTAAAGATTGTTTTTAGATTCATAGAACTTTTATTTCAATCACTCGTGACGTAAACAACATAATAATAACAGAACCTGATCCTTTTAAAGAGCAAGAGACTGAGGAGTGCCCATAAGAAGCTTAGTGTAGCTTATAAATGTGAACACTCCTTTACAAATACAAATATGTCTCAAATATGAAACGATAAAAAGAGAGAGAGTGTGAAAAAACACAAAGCAAAGGGACACAGCTTTTTAATTTATTACATAAAATTAGATGGATTTTCAAAAAGAGTAGTTTATTGTCAGAATCCACTGGGTTTTGGTGAAGGAAAAACAATACGAATGATGTACATTGCAGGACAACAATTTCCATCATGCTTTTGACAAACAGTACATTTTGTGAGTTGTAAATCCTGTTATGACATATTTAATGTTGAGAAATGACCTAATATAAAACTGGCAAAATTAAATATTAATCAACTCCTTTCAAAGCAATACATCAGCTTTTAAGCCAAAACTGAAAGCAGTCTTTTGTAGCAAATTTAGTAAAATGCTTTGAAATGTTATTATTTGAAACTAAAATACCGCAACGATGTGTGTCATTATTACATCCATGACCTCGTTCAATTCCAATGGAGACAAATAAAAAAGTTTTGGAAAAAGTTTGGAAATTTCTGATTTGTGTAACAGCATGAAATAACCACAACGAGTTTAACAAAGCCACTGCAAATTACTCCAACATAATGTCATGTGAAGATATGATATGATAGTTTTCCTCATATTCACCCGGCTCAAGTCTCTGAAATTTAATCTAGTTCAGTGACATATTTATTATTAAGAGTTCAATGTTTCAAAAGATACCCATGTCCCACATTTGAGTAAATAGTTAATGGTTGTTACCCCTAAAGTGACGGAAGATCATTATTAATCAATTCCGTACACACGCCACCTGCTTATTCGTATGTCATTTCGTAAATTCTTCTCGACAACTTTGAGACTTCGATGATGTATTTCTTTAAGAGTAAATCATTCACTTGATTACCGCATAATTTGACAGCCAGATCTTCATGTTTCATAAACACAAGAATTTAAAAGCCTCAGACGGCTCTGCTTTCTCTTTTTCAAAACATGTCAACCTTGAAGTGTCGGTCATAGGACAGTGGCCGTATCAATTTGTATAATTTTCACTGACGAAACTGAGCTACCAAACGACGAAATACCATAATTTTCTCCAGGAGTACGTTAAGATAGTTAGTCCGTAGATGCAGCCCCGTAAACGCCTCATTTCATTTATTTCATTTTTCGTTGAAGTAAAATTTCATAATGTCGTTTAGAAATACAGAGAGATGCAGATACTGAGAGATTGAAACAGGTCAACCTTGATGTGTCGGTCACATGACAGTGGACATATCAATTTGTATTATTTTCAATGACGAACCCGAGCGCAACACCAAGTAAGATTACAATGGATCAAAGTGGGAAGGTCCTCCAAGACTTTTTCCCCAAATTGAAGTAAAAATGGAGTGAATAAATGATTTATTTCAATTTGAAACACTCCCTGCCTGCACATTTTTTTGCATATTCTTATTAATCAAATACAAACAGCTGATCAGAAATAATCCATTGGCTTGATATTTTTGCCTTATTTGAAGTGAAAATTTGTTACTCAGGCTGATAAGATGCGATTTAGAATTGCACGGTATCATCGCTTAACATAAATAACGGCTTTATCTCTCCTCCCTTTCAAATAATCTCCATTCCCATCGATAACATATCCTTTGTGAGTAATAACAGTATTATCATCTACATGCCCCCATGCACTCGCAGCAAAGCTTAAAACTACCCTGGGAAGAGTAGCTTATATTGGTGTAAGAAAGAGGGAATTAGACCTAATACCCATTTATGCTAGCATTGGAAATAAAAGATGTAGTAACTTACAGACCAAGTAAACTTAAACCTAGATGATAAAGGGAGCTGCCAACTTCCAAAATTCTGAACTCATGTCAAGGCATTTCCTTTCTAGATATGCAGTCAGTACTTTGACAACAAGAGACATATTCCTACTACAGGTTGTGTTTGTTAATTGTTAGGACATTGGTATTGTCAGTTAGGAATCTGACCTTTCCAAATCGACTGCTATTACATAACTTTTGAGAAAAGCTGCACAAATCGGAAGTGTCCGACGACGGAATGGCAAGAAGAAATAAGCCTAGACACTTCCATATGGGAGACCTGCTGGAAAATTGCATGTTTCACACTCGGCCGAAAAAATTTATGGATGTTGTCTTGCCTGAAAAACATCTCAACGACTGTTCAGAAGTCATCGCTGAAGTTCCGTCTCTTCGGTTGCGTTTGAAGCAAGCAATTCTCTAGCGATACTGACAACAAGATGTGTATGACGTCACTGAGCCTAAACATAACAAGGGTCTCGAGGTCAGATTCCCAACTTTTGAGAAGCAGTATCAGTAGTAAGACCTACTGAGTATAGCACTGGCCAAGGGCCAATCTTGGCCTAGGATAAATAAGTCCAACAAATAAGAAAACTCTTTTTAAACCTTAATTTCTTGGTCAAATTTGATTGCATCTGACCGGTGGAGTTTGGACGACTTACTCTTTGCAGTTGGAGTCGGCGCTGACTTGGCCATCCAGTAGGTCTCCCATGGACCCTGTTGTATCCTCTGTTGAGCTATGAGATATTCTGCTGGATAGGCTGTTCATTGAAACTGGAGAGAGCATCGCATCTGGGGGTTCTGGGAAGAAGAAGAAGAAGAAGAAGAAGAAGAAGAAGAAGAAGAAGAACAAAATGAGCAAGCTAATCTCAAGATTCAAGATCAAAATTTGCTCGGCCGACTTTAAAAGTGATCGTCCAGAAGAAAAGTTAATCTTGGCTGAAGAAAGGAGGAGCATATTCTTAGGCATCCTGGTAAAATTTACATTCTATTCCTACGTATCGTTTTCAGGATGACATGTCTTGCACTGAAAGTGAACTTGAACCAAACAGGTGTGATGTCATAGATGCTCATTGGAAAAAAGGTTCTTTTCTCTTTCTTTAAAATATACATTCATATCTTTTTCCCCTTCAAAATTGGGATGCATTAACATATGAATCACACCTGTTTGCTTCAAGTTCACATATGATACAAACTGTGACAAAATTTCAACTGTCGGTTTTTCAAAAAGTGGCAAGCACAGTTTCATACATATCATCATTAGTCACTTATATACCCCATGCTATGGATGAAAACGAACCATACAGTCCTACTGTATGCTTTTAGTCGAAACTGTGCTTGATCTACAGTACTCATTACAATGCAATGCTTCACAATGGATGAACAGAGTTCAAAAGAAAAGTTCACAGAAATAGTATCCTCTCTTAATCTCTCCTTCAATGGACAATGGATTTATATTGTAAAGAACAAATATATGACACCTAGTACAAGTGGTAACGTGTACTAGCAAACAGTTCAAATGATTCTGTAGCTTGAAACTTGGCACGTTATCAGATGATGTGGTACACTTATTTTTTTGGACGAAAAACAATTGTCACGGTCAATCATGTAAGGGAAAGTGTTGATTGCATAGCGATACAAAGGGAAGGGATACAGGGTAGGTGAAAGGGGAAAGGGGAGGGCGAAGGGGAGGACAGAAGGGAGGACAGAAGGTAGGACTGAGGGGAGGGCAGAGGAAAGGGCAGAGTGGAGGGCAGAGGGGAGATCAGAAGGGAGGACAGAGTGGAGGGCAGAGGGGAGATCAGAAGGGAGGACAGGAGGACAGAGGGGAGAACAGGAGGACATAGGGGAGGAGGGGAGGACAGAGTGGAGGGCAGAGGGGAGGGCAAAGGAAAGGGCAGAGTGGAGGGCAGAGGGAAGGGCAGAGGAGAGGGCAGAGTGGAGGACAGAAGGAAGGGCAGAGGGGAGGACAGGAGGACAGAGGAGAGGGCAGAGGAAAGGGGACTGCAGGGGAGAGAGCAGGCAGAGGAGAGGGCAAGGTGGAGGAGAGGGCATGGGAGAGGGGAGGGTAGAGGGGACGACAGCAGGGAGAGAAGAGGTTTGAAGGGAAGGGCAAAGGGGATGGCAGAGGGAAGGTTTGAAGGGAAGGGTAGGAGTACCACAAGAAGCCAAGGCGAGGAGGCCAAGAGATTTACATAGTGGGTGGGATACAGTGATTTTGTGCCAACTGATTTTACTTTTAAACATCTCTATTGACTATTAAACTCTGTCTTGTTCAGCATAACCACTGCACACCCAGTTACATTTTACTATGTACTATGGCGGGAAAGATTGATTATCTTAGCATTAATGATTCACTGACCCCACAGGGCCCATGGACCCCATGCAATTGTGCATCTCAACATTTTCCAAGGCCTCAGTGATGCATCAAATGATCATACTTGCTACAAATGAAGATATATGAACAATGAAATGAATGAATACTGGATAAATGATGAACTCAATTTTGTTACCGCCAAGTATTTTTACATCAGAAAATTGTCCAAACTATGACGTGAGATAAGATCAATACAACTGCTTCAACAGAGATCTCATTTTTTATAATTGGATTTTTATGAACCTAACAGCAGACTTTTTACCACCACCACCACCACCAACAGAAAAAAAAGGGACAAAATGTCCTACAACGATATTTGTTTTCCTTCACTACCATAAAATGCAACCTTGAAATCTGTTTCCATGGTTACTCTCAATTTCTTCTTTAAAACTCAATATGTTACCCTTCCAGTAAAAGTCTTGCCAATTTAATGACATGGTTTAAGATCTCATCAAGCATCTATTAAACATGTCAAAGAGATAAATTCTGATGTCCTCAAGCTACTGTAACTTCTTTACTTTGACCTCCCCCCCCCCCAAGAAAAACCAAAAAATCTAGGCAGTACTTAAAAAGAGTACTGTAAGCAATGCCATTAGGAAAGAGCAATTTCCTTTAAAATTGTACTTTCCATGTCAAATTGGTTTTCACTTCCACAATCACAGTAGTACAAATAAGACGGGAGATCTATCAACTTTTTAAGACTCGCTACTTTTTATGATGAAAACCCTTTAAAGACCTACGGTTCAATTGATCACTTTTCTAATTCCTCGTAAGTGCACAGCTACGAAAATCAATGTAAATATCCTGGCACACAAATACGGCCGGCGCCAAAGAACTCATTCTATCTCTGCCGCATACCTCCGGGGCAAAATAACAAAAAATCTGAAAGATTCGAGAAATCAGCACAAATGAACAGAATAATCCAAACAGAGTATCGAGTCGGAAACACGACTGGTTTTTCGAGACATTTATCGCTTTATTAGATAATTCGGTGATCGAATAGGAAGATGAGGCACTCTGGGTCGGGCGTTTGTAGCAGAATCCAGTTCGAGTAAAGACCTGACATTCGTGGACCTATATTATGAAATGTCAGCCAGAGCCATGACCAAGTATTACAGTCGATCTACGATGCCCGACGTCGTAGGAGGTATGCATAAAATGGACGGTGGAAGAGCTGTGTGTAACCTACATATGCAGCTGAACACTTGCAAACGTCATTTCTGCCCAGCCAGAAATCGCTTGCGCGTGAACTGAATGCTAATTCTCCTTCCACTGTAGTGGAAAGGAGTGTGAAGCTTATCCAAATCTCTCTCTCCTTCTCGTCCTAATTTAAATTTATAACCATGAATATTTGGTCACGAGCAGGTGCCAACTCCATTGATTGTATCAAACCGAAAAGGCAGTAAGTAGGGAAGCTATCCGAAGGTAGATATTTCATCGAAGCGATCGACTGCGACTCTCTGCTGAATATTGCGCATCGGATAATGCCGTCAATTCCTCGCAAATTGTGACCATTCAAATTAATTTTCGTTGTTCAAGCAATTTCACAGAAATAAAAAGTAAAAACAAAGAGGGTAAAAATGTGGGTCGGGTGAGGATAGGTATGGGTATATGAAGATGGGTGGAGGACAGTTTGGGTATGGACTGACCATTGCGCCGTCTCACCAGCGGTTTTCAGGGGTGTATTGAGTTGTGTATTTACATGATTGACCTAAAGAACCAAGTAGTACACTTGAGAAGAGAAATGGACAGTGGATCTGGAAGTAGGTCAGCAAGGAACAGTGCTAAAAATCAGCAATTTTTGCTAGGTAGATTGGAGTGCATATTTAGTGCTGGGACAGGTAAGTGAGGAGTTACGGTAAACCATATAGGTACTAAACATGGCAGCTGCTAGAAGTGACTGGCTATTAGACGATTAATGGATTATTAATGGGCATCATAAACATATCAGTGGTTTTACAGTCACCCTTTAAAACTAGTTAATTATGAGTATTAAAATTAATGAAATTTGCAAAAATAAACAACATTGTCAATTTGATGATAGTTAAGTGCCAGCTCGGAAACAGGGACAGACTAAGTCAGACACCAACTATTCTACCTACTTTCCTTTTTTTTTCTTCTTTTAATGTTTTGTGACCTACTAGAAGTCTTTGAGATAAGTCTACTAATTTTTGGCATTGAAATTAATTCAACAATCCCAACTTTGTAGAAACTATGAGACTAACACACTACTTTTAACCACTTACTTAAAGAAAAAAAAAGAAAAAAAATAGTATGATGAGAAACGGGAAAATGTTCTGTAAATACCTTGACAGCAACAAGATGAGGAGCAGAATGAGGGTCAGAAGAGAAGGAATGGTAATAGGGGTTGGGGGAAGCAGGAAAAAGGAGAGGAAGATACAGGAGGTAGAGGATGAACCAACAAGTGAATGTTATATCTATCACTGATAGAGAGTAGGGGGGGTATGGATGTATATATAAATATATACAGTATATATCTTCAGCAAACTTGTCATTTGTCTTTGTGAGACATTCTTCGCCATCATTGCCAGACACATCACAGACAAATAAAACTAAAAAAGTAACAAGTAAACCCAAACAGTTGCAAATCCTGACAAGATGTCGTGAAGATTGTGCCTATTACTCAAAGTCGTTAGACAAATGTTTCTAGGATTATCCTCCTTATGCAGCACCTCTGTCTACCAATCCCTCTTCTTCAGCCCATCCAAAACGTCAGAAAATTACGACACGGAATGGGAAAAAAGAAAGATCGAAGGAGGAAATGGCAAAGGCATCCATCTCATAAATTGGGAATGAGTGTAATGTCCTCCCAGTTGCTACGGCAACAGCAGTGCACCTTCATCAGGTGAAAGATTGATCAGGCAAGTTTTATCGCCCTCAGCTTGCATTACAGTTATTGCTGCAATACACTGGCAGATGATAGGGATTTCTGGGCCAGGATATAAACAATGAAATTAAGAACTGCAATTGGCATCTGGGATTCCAAGCCCTCTCATGATTCAAACAACATGCTCACATTCGGGGATGGGGGGGGGGTGGGGAGAGATCGTTACAGAGAGTTTCCCTACTCACATTACTTTCAAAATTAAATTTATGACACTTTGGGAAAGGAGGAGAATATTCTTCAGTCTTTCTCTTTTTGTTTCAGGGAAGAAAAAATTGAGAAGAAAAGAAAGACAATTAAACTGTTAGTTCATAACGAGCTGTATATGTTTTGTTTACCCAAAATATTGTATTAAGGGTAAATCTGTCAATCAAATTTTGAATTTTTTCTTTCCAGTATCTTACATCAAACGTTTTCTCGCTGCTGTTCTCCAACTTTTTTTTACCTCATGTTTTTTGAAAAAGTTAGGCAAACCAACACCTGAGCACAAGGACATTGAGGCAGTGCCGCAGGACTTAACTGCAAAAAAGTCTCAGAAGGATTTTTTTCCCCACAGCATAAACTAAGATTCGATGGGTGGTTACCTGAAAGTAACAGCATAATGGTTGGATGCTGCAATGCAAGCAAATTTTGCTTTTTTGTTCAGGGTTATTTTTACAAATTCTTGCAACCTGAAGAAAAACCATATCTATCAACAAAATTTAATATTTAATTCTTGCTTTTGAAATGTTGTAAAGCGCAAGAAGATTTTTCGGTGCTGGAAACGAAGGAGCTATATTAGACTCCACCTTTGAGAGTTAACGGAAGTCTTCTGAGCCTGATATGAACCCTTTATTCAGACCTTGAAGCTTTCCTTAGTCGAAGAAAAAAGAAAAATAATGACACGAGTCTCACATTCCTAGATGAGACAACAACGCATTTCAGAAATTATTGCATGCGTGCTTGCATGCCTATACATACCTCCCGCACTGGCAGATAAGTTCATTGGCACCGAAACGGACGCCCGTACTTCGTTGTGGATACTGTTGCCGCTCCCTCGTTTGTTCCCGGTATCGCTCTTGTCCAGGGCAACATCCGACGTGTGCCTTCTCATCTGCGATTCCTGAGGTGTGAATCCGTTGCTGGCCAGACCCTCTCTCGGGGTGGCGGTCTGCCGCGAGAGAAATGGAACGATTAAAGATTGATTAATCCCCGGGAACGGGAAATTTGGACGAAAAGTTAATGAGAGACGGTGGCGGTTGAAGGATGCTGCATTAACTAGATACAAGGGTGATCATTCACATTCTTAATTCTATCTGGGTTGAGAATTGATAAATGACTTGAATTAAATAAGCATGATGAAGCGCTATGTAATTATCGTAAGATGGATTAACTAACGAGACAGGGAATGATGGATTCATACGAGTCAGGTTTCACTGAGAGGGTTCATCGTAAGGATGGAATGGTGAGATGGGGTTCGTGTAAGATGTAGGGGAGGTACAGTATAACATGCTTGGGGTGAGATGGGGGTACCTATTCCCACACTAAAGACTATGCACAAACAAGGGTGACCTTAGCGGGGGGAGCCCTGTCCCGAGGTACACCCACATTTCAAATTTGGATATAAAGAGGGTGTTGACCGAGTACTCAGATAGGTAAATGATTTAGAAACCATGGAAGGTCATGGGTTACAAACCAAAAAGAAACACACAGATTGTGAAGGAGGGGGTGGAGGGGGTAGAAGGGTTTGTAACTGGAAGAGACAGTCACCTGGGGAGAGCAATGGTAACAGGTGAACAGATCACTGTGGATGGCACCTTCTATGTGGCTTTTGAGTAAAAATTTGAGGGAAAAAAAATCTCCAATTATCATGAAGAGTCCTTTCCTATTAAAACATTTTTAATTGAACTCTATCGTGTCAACGTTACACGCTATCTCCATCATCGTTGATATAATATTACTTCATGAAACGCCAGTCAAATGTTCATGAAATAAAATCAATGTTTCCAACACAAAGTTATTGAACTTGTAAACTGCTAAGAAACATGTCAACTTGTCAATACTGGAAGTAAATAATACATGGAAACTGCTTGTGAGATGAACAACAATACATCAAGTTCACTCAGACTTGAAGGCTATTGATCAAATTTTTGGGACTGGCTGTAGAACTCTTTTTTGATTGCAAACTGTAGGTTTTCGTCAAGTTTCCTTATTACTATATTGTTTGTTTGTTTGTCTGCTCTATATGTGACAACTTCTGTTCATCCTTTGCAAAAATGCTACAAATAGACAGAGCTTTGATCATTGCACTGCCAGGATTTATCTCACAGGAAAATGGAAAACGGCTGGCCACAGAAATCAACAATTTTAAGCAATTTGTGCAGCATGAAGTCTTTCTATACACGGTAACCTAATGCAGGCAAGACCAGCAATATAAGAGGGAGAGGGTCATATGGCGGGGGGATGGGGGGAGGGGGACCGGTGCAAGAATGTTTCCAGTCGGTATAGGCTAGGTTGATGGGAGTGCATATATATATGGAAGACAGGTAGGAGAGGAGTGAAGTAAATGCATTGCTTATAACATGTAAGGTTGTTACTGTAAGATCTATACTGGCCCACAAACACATCCCCTTTTATATCCAACCCTTCGTACTAATCAATGAGGTGTAAATAACAGGTTTCTATGCATACAAAAATCTCTGGCACGATGTACGTCATTTACAATTATTTCTCGTACTTGAGACAGGGAGAAAGTCAAAACTTGACGGAGAAATGTCAAGAAATGCGTAACCCTCGAAAGATCCTAATTTGTTCATAAAAAACACCGTCTGTGACTCACCGCAGTTGCTCGTCCAGAAAAGGGTTTAATGCTTAATCTCGACTTGCCGCTCTTCCTCCTGAAAGCATCTCGAACATCCTGTGAAAAGGGGAAAAAAAGAAAGGGAAAGAGACGTCACATTTTTGCATCGAGCGCGGTGACAGAAATTGAAAGAAATTTTAATATGACACAAGGCGATTGTTACCGGGTGGAAAACTACCTCCCAAGAGGATCTCTAACACATTCGTAACGACATGTGTCATGTACGACACTTTGGCTTGGTAATAACACAGTTCTTCCAGACAAACAGTTTGAGTTTCATACGATGTATAACTCATGGAGAAGAAGGTTTATGGAAGGATATCGGAAATAACCGAGAACAGCATGCAGGGACTTAATTCAAGGCATGAATGACAGAGACAAGGTTGTTGCCAATCTATTGATCTGTTTATATCTGTTTATATCGAGGCATTTAACTGACTGTGTTAGATGAACATTGCATAAATTCGGCACTGAGTTGGATACAATGTCATGATACCGCTAGCACAACAAGATCATCAAAGGAATGGATGGTACTTGAAAACAATGCGTTACTTTAGTCCACAAAATTCACACAGGACAAACAACAGAGTTTTGGCAACAATGTCAGAGAATTGCAAATGAAGATATTATTTAATACAGGAAATTGGTGGACACAAAAATATCTTAACTGTAATTTAAGAGTCAAGTAAGTACTCATAAAGAAAATAAATTCATCCTTAAAACTGGTTGTGAGAAATCATATGTCTAACAGTCTGAACAGGTGTTAGTTGTTTTGCTCTACCACAGAGACTAGCTCAAGATCAGAAACCCTGCAGAGAAGTACTGTATGTAGACTTGTTTCTTTCAACATTATAAATCATGTTACGGTACAATAGAGTTTAAAAGGTCCTAACTCAAAATGCAAGATCTTCATGCATAATTTTAAAAAAACAATTTTCAAATCAATAGTTATATTTAAACTGACTACTATAGATGAACTATTCATAACAATGGCTTAATTTCAAGACAATGGGTTGCTTTTACGAATTACATGAGTACAATTATTATTTTTGAAAATCAAATGCAAGACTATAGGTGAAAGGTAAACAATCAACATATTTTTGTATTCGTTCCCAACCATACCAAGCTGGTTACGTACAAGAAGTAATGTTCCTATTAAAAATTTAATGGTATCCAAGTTGAATGAACTGTTTCTATTAAACAGTTATCAAATTTCAAATATTTACTTGAAACACACTACACTAAGACTTGAAACATCTTCTAGACACTTGCAAGTACACTGACTGGTGTGTAATACGTCGACATTTGAACTTAGGTGGGAATACCTCACTAATTACGATAACAAGACCCGTGTTGTATTTAACTGGCTAACGATATGCAAAGAGAATTAACAAATACCCGACAGCAATCATGACAGATTCAAGAAACCTACAAAGTGTTGTATTTAACTGGATAATAATATGCAAAAAAAGTAAACACGGACCCAACAGCAATAATGACAGATTCAAGAAAATTTAAGTAAACAAAGTAAATAATCAAACACAAACAAACACACACCTACATTCATTAAAGTGAAAGATTTAATTTCAAAATAAACATATTAACAGGATACTGTGACGCACATGTGATCATTTTACTTCAACAATAGAATCACAATATATTGTTACGTTTAGTAACTTAAATGCAGAAGAGATAACATTTCATGTCAAATTCATGAGTTTACTTAATACATTATAATTCTTGATCATTTATATTTTAATATCATTTCCTTTTCCTTTATCTTATTCCATTTTCTTTTTTTGCTTAATCTTTTTTTTCGTCCTTCTTAACGATTTTTTTGGTTACTCACCAACGAACAGGGGTGTTCAAATATTGAATCCGATGGAAATTTTCAAGAGCATAATCAAGTTAACTACAGAGAGACTAAAATGTGAAGTATATATAAACACAAATTATCCAGACAGACAAGCCAACTTCATTCTTCACAGAGCCCCTTGTAATAATTCTTCCTTCAGATGAACATTAATGAAGAGTGACATTCGTGAGATTCGGATTTGAATGTTTCTCCTTGAGAACATTTCATGAGTGAGTCATCATCCTCTTCATATCCTCAAAGGATGAATAAGTTTCGCATCATTTCCATATTTTTTTCTCTTCTTCTCTCCCGTTTTCTTGTGTGTGTGTGTGGGAGCATTTTGTCTTACACTCATATTTCGTGTTTTTTCCTTTCTTCATTTTTCATCATTTTATCATAGAGAGAAGAATTGATCTTCAAGAGCGTATCTTCTCATTCAAACCGGCTGTTAGGCCTTATAGTAAAACAGTTCTCAACTTGAAAGGCAGTGGATTTTGCTATTTGATAGTAAAATCCTGTAAAAAGCAATGTAGGGTCATTATCTGCTACTTATGTCGAATTTCATTTAAAGTAGTGCAGAAAGAAGGGGGAGGGTGGGGGGGGGGGAGGAATTCATGTTCAATTTTGCATGTGATTGTAAGTAAATTGTAAGTAAATTGTGTGTGGATGATGACATTTTCAGAATCATATAAGCATTCATGCATTTCTAAACTCATTACTAACTTATTAATTATTAATTAAAAAAACTAATTAATATTTTTATCATCCACTAAAAGAATGCTTATTAGGTGTCTTAGCTTGATCAACTGCAATTTGGATGAATGTACTATACTGGATTTATAAAGCTGACAATCGTGTCGTCTGTGACCAATTTCATGAAGCTGCTTGAACTGAAGCGCACTCATTTTATTTAGAATCAAGTTAAGGTACTAAACTACTATTTACGGTGTTTGGACTTTGCGCTCTCACTGTGTGTAATTACTGTTTCATCAATTCCAGGGTGTGAGAGGTACATTTAGAAATAACTAGTATGAACAGCCTATATTGCCTATCAAAACGCTGAGCCTACATGTAGTTGAGAGTATATATTTGAGATTTCACCCAGTAAAGCAATAGGATTTAGGTCTAAAGTAATGTTTAATCTTCTTATTAAAACTAAAGCTTCCGACTTTGACTATCGTTCTCAAGTCACCTTTGACATCCATCGAAAACGATACAGTTCCACGAAAAACAAGTGAATTGATACACCATGAATGTTTTTGAGTTATCACGTCTACCAGCTTATGCATCACATCATCACGCACATTTACACACACACACGCACTCACACAGGCCACTACCATCACAAAAGATTCTTTTTGTCATCAGGCAAGGGATCAAAAGAGGAAATGGGAATATGAGATGTCATTTTATGCCCGAACAGAATTAGTGAATTGATTATATATCAGTGAAGTTAATTTGGAAGAGGATCTAAAACAAAACTGAGAATTATTTCATTAACTTCTTCACTTGAAATGTTAGTTTCTACAGAAAGAGGAAGTGCACTTTAACCCATGAGTACAAACCTCATGGTAATGCAGTTCAAAGGTCAATCAAACATCCAATAGGAGATTAATGATCACCAGTACAGTAACATATGTACTACTGTTTTAAGGCAAAGATGGGCAGATGAGGCCCGAGAGTAGGTCCTTACAACCATATTAATGTTGCCCAACTTGCCCATGAAACATTGAGGCAAGGCGGAATGTAAACATGGGGAAGGTACGGGCCAATGTTCAACATTACATGGATGGACAATTTATGCACATGTTTCTTGTATCCAAATGTAATGTAACCTTCCCATTTCTGTCAAGAGTGCGGGCATATTAATAAGTGCTACGGCCTAAGGATTGGGTACAGAATCTCATTGCGGTAAATGATCAATTTCGATTCCACCCCCTGGGTTAAAGCATATAATTATGTATGTATTTATATGTATATACTGTGTAATATAATATATATTCACTGTCCAAAGTATATAAATTATACTAATCCAACGGGATCCACCACAAAAATTATGAAACAGATCGTAAGTGCTATTTTCCATGTGAAGTAGCTATACCCACAATATGTATGGACGAGATGCAGAATTCCACATATCATTTCTATTTCATAAATTAATTGCTAAACTATGTTCAATACACCTTTAATATAAAATCAATGAGTGGTTTTTCTTCTTATTAAATATGTTTAGACACATAAATTTGAATAGTATAATGCCTAGACAAGGTCTTTGAAAACCTTTTCTTCAAACAACTTTTGATTCAACATTTTTTGTTGTTGTTGTTGATTGCATTGATTTGCAATCATACATTTTTGTAAAGTGAGTACAGAGAGACAAGAGTTAAGAGATATTGTGGGCCCCCTTCTTACTGCGCTCTCTGGGTCAAAAGTCCTCCTGCTCTTCTTCAAACCAATTCTAACTGACAGCTCTTGCTTGTAAATGTCACAGATAAGAACAGTAATAAATTGCTAATATCCCTCTTGACTCAGACCATGGGCACTTTACAGAGTTGTCTGACATCTCTAACAAATACCTGGACATTTACAAGGGATGTATTTACATCCATACATGGTTTCCATGCCACTACCATACTCACAGTCTAACCGTCATACGGCCCTGGTCAGTAGACATGTGCACTGTGTCTGCTTTGTGGCCTATGACTACTGTACTACCATTTATAAACTGAGTTTCAACAATGTGGGCATACTCAAGCATTTCAACAGAGGGCCGTCATATCGGTTCTAATGTGCCTGATCTGTCTTATTGTCACGCATGATATGTGCTGTTTATAAACGATCTCTGAAGTAAAATAATTCTGATCGCATTCATGTGCTCATTAAGCCCTGGGTGATTGACTATATGGTGCTTAGTTCCACTTAAGCAGTTTTGCCAAAGTAAAGTTAAAGTTGCTTAATTAAATCAGCGTGACTTCAACCTACGTTGAAAATATGTTTCAAAAGATCTCTCTTTTCAGCAATTATGTACCAATTGATACTACTAGTGATCAGTTCATGGTACCATTGTGATCTGCAATGATAGGCTTTGCACAGAACTAGATAGGACCAATTATATGACAGCGCCCTCTGTTGCTCTGTGGGCATGTCTGAAGAGCCCCATTGCCCTGTCTTCATCATAGCACACATATGTATACATCACTACGAGGCTCTAATTGGTGACCATTTTGTTACACTTTAAAACAGCTAGGCCGAAGATACTATTAACAGGTTTTTAAGGTCCCTTATTTCTACTTTAAGTAAGACAGATGTTAATATGTTTGTTACAGATTTGTCTCCACTTAAACTTCAATATCTCCTTTCAATATATCATATATCAACACCATACTCCCTCTGGCTTTACAGTGGTACCAAAATGAACCTACGCAAATACCCTATACAGCTCCTACATTTGAAGAACTAACACCCACCACACACCTACAATCTGCTTTGATCAGTCTGTATGCCATATCTGTGTGTAATTTGTTAAGCCTTCAAATTATCAAGTAAATACACACCATATAGTTTGTTCAATTTAACACTTTAAGGGTGCAAAGCAATTTAAAGATGACCTGTCAAGTACCATTAATGTATTTCCTGTGCATACACTCCTACCACCCAATCCTCCACCCCCACCCCCCCCCCACCTCCTTCTCATTCAACCTCTCTTTGTTTAAAACAAAACTGACAATTATGTTCAAGCTGAGTTGTACCTTATATTTGTCCCAATTTTTAGATGGAAAAAATTCTGGAGAAAAAATTAGAACTGACAATTCATTTAAGTTTTCTTGATCTTAACTTATGTAAAATTTTGACACTTTTTGCAATTGGTTGAATAAATTTGCTGCTATGAATATGATTTCTGGAAAACAAAAAAAAACCCATAAGAACAATGCATAAAACTTTGATGTCATATTACTTGCAACAGAGAGAACTCTGCCTCGCTTTTCACTTAGACAGAGTATTAGTAACTTTCAAGCAAATGGTCAGGATATACCGCTTTAACTTATGACATCACTATAAAACAAAACACCATTGCCAATTGGAAATCACGCACTATCAACTTAATAATAAAAGTTGTCCTGTCATTTTAAGTGAAGTTCTATTCTTCTGTTGTCTTGGTAACGCAACTGTTTCACCAATCACAGAACCTGATTACACACAATAGCATTAGCCATTGCATGGCTGTCACACTTGGCAGATATTAACTTCATTTTAAAGCAATCTGGCCGTAATGAAACGGATTTCTCTTTTATTTATTTTACAGAATCCAAAATTTTTAAGGGCTAGGGGGCAACGGCAATTCCCGACAGAGTTCTTGAGTGGCGTTTTTATATTGATGTATGTGCGCACGCATCAGCCTCCAGTATTTGTAATCAAAACTGATGATATCCTCACAGCTGTTTATGTAACTTTCAGAAGTCTCACAAGTTTGAATGAGAATCCATCTACTTTGGATGGTTTCAATTTCGCAGAGAATCATGACAATCAGGGACAGTATAGACGTAGGGCAGTTTATATAGGCTATGCATAAGACAGAGGGCTATATATCTTTATCATATATTGATCTATAATACATAAATTGTATATATACGTATACATCATTTGAAATGAAAATATCCTACGTAAACTCCACTATATAGAATGTTAAAACGACTAAGTCCCTTGTCAAGAGTGTATAGTAAATAATATCTATTTAAATTAAAAGAGTGATTGGAATGTTTGATTTTGCAGAGCTTTCGAGCAAAACTAGCTCTTCTTCTGTGTCTGATCACAGAATAGTAACAAGGAGTAGCAGGAATTGAAACTTTTTATAGGAGACGACTGTTGGCATGGCAATGAAGTCAATGCGACCTACTTAGTTCTGCGCTGGATTAGCATATATCTGTCTGTCTGTCTGTCTGTCTATCTATCTACGTATCTATCTGTCTGTCTGTCTGTCTGTCTGTCTGTCTATCTATATATAACAAAGATTCAGATGTTCATTTCCTGTTGCAAAAGTGCTCAATACATAAAAGTAGAGCAAGTACATAATATAGTCTACCTATACGGTAACTTACAGCATGTTGTTACTCAAGTTTCACGCCTGCATTGTGCTGCGATCACCAGACAACTGGACATGAACATTCGTGTATGTGACCTTAACATGTTATTTCTTTCTAGCACGGTCGGGCGCTTTGTTGACACGGCGACACTTTGAGATGAGCTCTGTTTTTTTGTTTATATAATGTATAAATCTATATTTAAACATGTCAACATCAACATAGAAAGCTATTTTAAGGCATTAGAATAATAAACTAAAGAATCAAGTTTCCATTTCACAAAGTACAAGAGAGAAACTAAAACCAAATTGTTTAATCTCCATTGTAATTGTGAACTGATTTGCACTATTGGAGTGCTATCTTGATCTAATTCTATATATCTATATATATATATATCTTTATATCTATATATATATTTATATAAATAAATATTTATATGCGGACACCCTAACCACTATGCTATGATTGCTGATTGTATGTCCAGAGGTTCAAAACCGGTAAGGAAGGTTGTAATTCCACTGTAGGCGTTTGTCACCTGTATCGAACAATGCTAGTTCTGTTTTGGTGACATATTTTGCCTTACTCTAGAGATCAAACATGATGCTAACCAACTCGAAATCATTTGTGAATCGAAACAAATCTTAAAATGCAGCCGTTTATGTTATTTTTTCTTTTCCTATTATTTTTTGTTGCTCTTTTCCTTTTTCCTGATAATTATCTATGTTTGCTCTTTCGTGCTATCCTCCTTAAACTCTTAGACTACAAAATGGCTGACAGGAGTAACTTTTATTATAGAATGCAGAAATATTCTTATATCGACTATATTTAGTGCATGCATGGGACTCGTATTTTACCAATAGATATACCATAGATACCAAAAGGCTTCAGAATTTTATTACATTTACTAAACTGCATTTTTGTTGTATTAAAGCGAGTGTCCCATTTCTTGAAGCCATTTATCCAAGTACTATGGTAACCCCTCTTGCCTTGTGCAAAAGGTGCTATATGTATACACGTCATAACGTCATAATAATTCTGACTAATCGATCTGACACACGCATTGATAGCTATTGTACATTAGTGCGGGGCATTCATGCAATTCTTTGCATTAAGTTTTGGGCCTAATAAGGTATAAATCTGTCACTGATAACACGATTTAATACGAACCTATACTATAGAGGTATATACAGTGGATAATACCCAGAATAAAAATGTCCTTTTTTTCCGTCAATAACTCTTGAGTCATCACCATAGGAACGCACAATATTGGTCCACTTACGCATACACGTTGCGTCTATGATGCGTTAATGGAAGCAATTGGACACAAATCAAACGTGAGATATATGACTGAATGTCGGTCACACAGAATGGATGTCTCTCTTTTTATTTTCAACGGCTATGTATCACCATAGTAACACACAGTAGTCACTTTGGCTCATAAGTTATGATACATCCAGTACACGTTTACGAAAGCAAATGAATATCGTATGAGAGATAACGGGATCAGTAAAGTACCCAGAATCACTCTCTATTCTTCTTGGGCTTTTTTTAAACTCCTCGTGGCTTCACCATAGTAACGCGCACTGTATCGCACCACGTGACCCATAAACGCACGATGCGTCTATGACAAGTTTAATTGATGCAATGGATATCGTCAAGGGTAACATGAATGTATACAATTCTCTGTCCATTAACATTAGCTATCAACTTTTCTCACCTCTGGATTTTAAAACTAAATCCATTCAACCCTTCGACATTCATAACCGTTTGAGATTTTACACTGCGAAAAACCGATAGTTATAAAATAAACGAAAAAGCAAAAAAGAGTATTTAGTCTTATCCGTCCACTTTGAAATTACATATGGAGTCGCTTGGTCAATGAACACAGACTAATGCTTTCTGCTCATTGATTTTACTAAGTATAATGAAAATAAAAAGTTTCCATTAATCTTACGAAATTAATGCATTTTTTTTATCCCGCTGCCTTGCTTGTTTTTTTCTTATTCATTTATTTCATTCAACGAAATTGCTTGACGAATCGCATTTGTTTCAAAAGTAACAGATATGATTTATTTCATTCACATCAGGCGCACGGACCGAAGAATATTTAATCGAAATGTGTCAGTAATGTCAATGAAAATCTCTCTGAGATAAAGGGTGATGCCTTTAGAGCATAATATGAGGTATGCAGACAAGATGGACACTCCAAAAGGAAGGGAGGGGGAGGGGGGAGGGAGGAAGCTTGATTTAAAACAGACCTACCAACATTTCATTTTTAAAACAAAAATTGTAATGGATGCCAAACAAATAGATATCTGTGTAAGATAACAATTAAAATGAAAAGATTAAAATGAAGTATTGCAGTCGAATCAGTGATTTCAGGATGATAAAAAATCACAATAATAACAATATGCAGTTATGTGATACAGAATATTCGAGGTACTTTTCATTATTAATTCATATTGATCGGAGACGACGACGAAATTTTCCGTTGGGATTTGTGTTTTATACTAAAAAAACATTTTTCTCTTTCTCATATCGATGAAATGTTTGATCATTTCCAAAGTCAGAGCATATCAGTTGATATCAAATTTGAAAGGCACCCAACAAATGTATCGATAGCAATTTCCAAAAATGTTATGTGTATTAGCGATGATGGAGGGAGTTTTTCTTATTCATTTATGTTTTCTCAATTTATATGGAAGTAATTTTGAGATTTTCTTTTTCCATTTCGAGCTAATCATGACTGTTTAATTCCCCAGACCCAGTAGACACAGACAGCAATGACCCCGAATAAACATTCAAAGGTGATGTACTTTCAATTACCCCCGAGATGACAAACCACAACCCAATTTCATTCTCTCATATACATACATGTAATGTTTGTCCGTCAACCCGTCCATCTGTCTATCCATCTATCCGTCCACCCGTCCGTCCGTCCGTCCGTCCGTCAGTCCGTACGTCCGTCAGCCCGTCCGTCCGTCGGTTGCGTCTTACACTGACAGACACGGCATATACAGTAGCTAGACTCAGCTGCGTCTTACACCAACAGACACGACGTATACGGTAGCTAGAATGGGCTGCGTGCATTACGTGTTACTTTCTCACTGATTTAACGTAGAAAGACCTGCTACATATTACAAAGATAGTTACACACACACGAACACGCATGCACACAATGTTTCCAATACAGCTAGAATGGTCGTTTATTTATTACTACTCATGTTGCCCCTTCAGTAGTACTATTGAGGAAATAACTGAACCATGGAATAAAGAGAAGAAAAAAGGTTGGGATCGGTACAACCACAACAGTGGTCAATGTTTGATGTTTTTAATAATGAGATAAACTAATTTTACTCTTTCGATACCGATGAAGAGCGACGGTGGGCCTTATAATTGTTAAATCTTATCAAAGACCTAAGGGTACAGACACATTGTTAATGTGGTTTTGAGTGTGGGCGATAAATTATACTAGTTAAGGACGTAGTGTCTTGTTTTTTTTTCTTCTTTCTCGATTACATCAATTATTAGTTATCAGTTCCTTAGATGTGTCCCCAGTCATTTAATTGTAACCTAATCAAAAACCACTTAACTGGAACAAGAAAACACGTCCCACGCACCGTGCAGTGTGCACCCCTATTACTAACTTCATCACGATCAATTAACCTTAAAATTAAAACTTTGGGGTTACTTTGAAAAAGAAAGAAAAAAAGAAAGAAAAAAAAACTCAACAACAACATCAGCCTATGAACATGTTTATCCTCATGTTACTTAAATTTGAACGTAGTTATAAAGGTCATACACACACACACACACACACACAAACCCCAAAAAGGGGTGAATAGTAACGAATTTAGGTTAAGAAAAGGAAAGGAACAATACTAAAGTAGACAGTTATGTGTTTTTCCATGATGGTACCTATGGGATACCGTAGTAAAAAACATTTCCCAATGAGTCAGACATTGTCGAAGACAAAATGTATTACAGAAAAAAAAAAAAAATATTACAATTTATCCCATCTCCCAAATTCTATCAAAGAATATGAAATACTTATTTGATTGATTTAGTTGAACATTTGTACCATAATACTTGCTGTTACCGACGCATCCAATTACCTTTTGCATATGATTTTTATTTTTTGAATTTTTTTTTTATGTAGCTGTTTTTGGTTTCCTTATATGCAATTGTATAATACTTGATCATTATTTTAAAAGTCAGATTGGTACGTTTCTTTAAGATTATTTGCCATAGCGACATAGCATGCATTTTTCATAACACATTTTTCAAAATGTTCAACCAAAGGAAACTTTGTAATTACTCCCCCCTCCCCCGCCCAGAAAAGTGTACACTTTTCCACCATAAAGGAGTTGTTCTTTTTTTTTATGAAAAGGGGCACTTGTGAGGTTCTCACCAAACTGGGTGCAAGTTCCTCTGTGCCCTCCTGCCCCGGGAATGGTGTGTTTAACATAGATATATTATATATGTAAACTTCCTTTCCCTATATTTCGGTACTCCGAGAAACAAAGATGTGTCTTTCTTACAAATATTATTATTTATTTCAACCCTTTTGAGATAACGGAAATTAATAATAGAGCATACTCCATCTCGTTGAATTATTATTGATACATGTAGAAAACTCTTAAAGTTTCTTCCCTTAGCAAATTAAATGCAAATCGCTATTTTACATTCCAGACCAAAAAAAATGTGTAGTAAACTTGTTGGTTAAATACATTAAAATGCTCCCTTAATGTAAATAACTGTCAGGTAATGAAATTTTCCCTCCAGCAGTTACAACTATTATCAGGCACATATATCGGCAGGCACGATCACCCGTTCTTAAAAGCTTCGAGTTTTTCAGCATTTTAGACAAGATCAAATCTTTATTTTCCTTCTATAGCATGAAGGAATCAAGAAAGAAAAAAACCCTTTAAATTAAAAGAAGGGGAAATGTCTTTTCCACAACCGTACAGTAAGAATGTTTCTCAGTAGAGATATATAGGCCTATAAATAATGTTTTTGGTCATTTTGGTTAAAGAGTTTCAACAGTTCCTCTTATAAAATTGGTAATTTGTCTCCATGAAAAGAACAGAAAGGTAAAAAAAAAGAAGTGAAGGAAGGGAACACAAAGAAGAACGAAAAACCTAAAAGAATAAGAAAATCCACGAAAGCGTAAAATATCTGCTCTAATTTATTTGTTCCCCAGAGCAGAAAACATTTAAAGCTTTGGGTAATTGAAGGCCATCCGGAAAAGAATGAAGAGGCTATTTCCTCAAAAAATGAAGAGGAAAAGTCTAAGCTTATAGGACATAAATGTCAACACTCTCTAATTATCTAGGATAAATTGTTTCGAAAGCCATTCCTGTGCTCTCGGTACACACAAACACACTCACACACACACATATAGATAGATAGATTTGTATGTATTTGTATGTATTTTAGATCCTCCTGCAAGCAGGAACTCGCGAAGAAGCCTCATTGGCCAATGAAAGCCGCAAGCTGACCGAAGTCAGTCTCTTAGATTCATCTTTAACGTCCATGATTACGAATTGTCAATTGTCAACAACTCTGTAACTGGACTACATACATTAATCTTGGAGTGACTCGAACTCGGGACCTTATGATTGAAAGGCACCGGTGTTAAACACTGAGCTAACACTCCGTTAGATAGTACAAGTTGTTAGATAGTTGTTAGATAGTACAAGTTGTTAGATAGTACAGTTGTTAGATAGTTTTACAGTAAGATAAGTTGTTATTGAAGGATGGGGGATGCCAAAGAAGCTTGGAATTACAGTGCAAGGGTTGTAGGATGGAATGTATGGATGAGGATGGGCAGTTGGAGCGAGATGCAGCATTTAAAGAGGGATGTATAAATGTTCTTTCTCTTCTGTAGTATGAAAGCTATTTCTGTCAAAATCAATTGCAATGGAAATTTGAAGAATGATTACATCCTGTGGCTTATTGCTGTAGAAACATTCGATAGAATGGTACAACCTGAGTCACACGCATGCAGCTTGTGATAGAAATTACAATTTAACGGGGAATGAGTTGACTCTTCCAATTTTGTAGCGGTAAATTGTAGCGTATGCAGTTTTGAGTGCTCTTGAATGTTATCTGCTATTTCTGTGTGAAAGAATGGCTATACATCTTTGCACTTGTATCTAGCAATTTGACCAGTTTGCATAGCACTTTATAATGTGATATCTGATAAATTATTGCCCCCCGCATGAAGACAGAATTACCCATAACTAGATATAATCCATTAGATAATTGCTATCATTCACCCCCATACACCTCCACCCCTGGCCTGTAAATGACTCCACATAATTATCTGACAATGCAATTGATGATCACAATAACTATACTTGTTAAAGTTTCCACTTGGATGCCATTGTTTTTATCTTCTCATTCTCCCCAAAAAATATGTATACTAATCAATAGTTTTCCATTATCTCCCCCCCC
>JAAAKB020000002.1:239422-249453 GCA_010014835.2 Apostichopus leukothele | reverse complement strand
ATGATGATGATGATGATGATGATGATGATGATGATGATGATGATGATGATGATGATGACGACGATGATGATGATGATATGATATAAAAGTATACGTTGATAATGTAACACAACATGATTTGTGATGCGTTTGACATTCTGACAAAGAGTTGTCGCACGTGCCGTTTCGCAGGATCGCAGCGACCCTGCCCGA
Organism: Apostichopus leukothele; assembly: GCA_010014835.2. Classification (NCBI taxonomy): domain Eukaryota; kingdom Metazoa; phylum Echinodermata; class Holothuroidea; order Aspidochirotida; family Stichopodidae; genus Apostichopus; species Apostichopus leukothele. The sequence continues at coordinate 249,261 of JAAAKB020000002.1, read as the reverse complement.
AAGGGACCAATACTAGTGAAGATAATGTAAGTACCGTAATAGGCCTATAGTGGAACTCGATGATATATCGTTAACTGCCCACGATCATGAAAAATGCGACAGATTGTGCATATAAATAACATGATAGGAATTCATTGTTATTTGATGAGGCTGAGATTATTGTCTATAAAATGAAATAAAAAAAATCTGGTATAGAGCTTCGGTACAGTATAGTAACTAAATGCTTTTGAAATGTTCCTTGTTTCGGGAGGTATAAAACACAAGATATTTTCTAACGATATCATATGGGCAAAATAACAACACCTTAAAAACTGATTTGTATCTTACGAGAATAAGCGCAAGTTTAATAGGAAAAAGAAGTGAGGTAGATTTTTCATAGAAGAGCATTTTATTTTTGAACAGGCTCCCATATATATATAAATATATCATACGACGGTCCTCAAACTATGCAACTTATGAGTTGGACGCGCAAGCAGGCTATTATATTAACAGTAGATACTGAAATAATTACTACGTAAACAAGTGACCACGTGTGAAGGATCGGCTAAACCATAGGTCTCTTCTGGTAGGAATTGATTCCTCAGTTTCTCACACTACATTGTAAATACCAAGAAATTAAGAATGTTTTTTAAACCATTATTTAAGCTTAACCCTTCCATAACTGCGTGTAAGATTCTTGAATTACAGTTTTCTTGCCGACGTGACGCACGGTGAAAGGAGCTTGTAAGAAAGTTTTCATCTTAACTTTTGATTGGCTTTTTTGGGGGCAATTTCCTAGTGAATAGCAAAATATATGAATTCTATCAATTACTACACATGAGCAATATCACATTATATCATCCCTCACTGATCTGGCAAGACAAGTTTTTTACACAAAAATTGGGGACTTTGTTCAGATTTGAATTGTTGCTACATGTAGAATCTGCCATATCATATTAAAAATGATTGAAATTCATTATTATTTCATGGTAATTTCATACAATTTGAGAGCAGAAGAGTATAAATCATCGCAAAATTAACTTCAGAACCAAATCTCTTTAATGAAGCCCATGCAAGACCTTTTAACACAATAACTGGGAGAGCAAGCCCCTAACCGAATGTGGCACTGCCCCGCCGCGGAGCCACCTCGCCCCATTACACCCCATCAATTCTTCCAAAGTAGAGACATTTATTTTTGTCTCGTGAAGGATAACGGCTTCTTGGCGTGGTATTTTTTTCCCCATCCTGATCACCTAAGGTAGGATAATGATAAGCAGATAGCGATATGGCATGTAGGTCTTGCGTCTACTTCGATTACATACATCTGAACCGGAAAAACAAGGCCCCTGTTTTCCATATTTAATGTCTGCATTAATTGATTTAATGCGGACATTAAATCGCGAATTAAGCACGGTAACGACTTGGTTGCAGGATTGATGGCGTGCTTCATCAATTTCTTTCTTGTCAAACGGATTAACGTTCATTTACAGCACTGCTATACGTGTAATTACCATATCTGGGTAGATTATTATATCAGTAATTTGAAAACAGGATACATTTTAGAGTTCTTTCGCAGGCTTATAAATCTTCTTGATGATAAACAAATGACAGTCTGAAGCATTTTGTGGCAAAACATAATAGCTAAATTATTTTATTTCGCTAGTAAAGGATCATTGACGGATTTTCGTTTGTCAAGTTTCTGCAGTCTTAAACTAATCAAAACTCATTTTGTTGACTCATAATAGATATAATTACATTTCTTCATGTTTACCTCATACAATGAATAGAATAATACTTGAAAAACAACATCAAACAACAACAAAATAATAAATATAAAATATAAAAAATTACTAAGCCATCACATAATGTCCTGCTTTTGTTACCCTTTTTGCGTTCCATGCAGAAGTAAATAGTCGGTATCGAAATCGTTCAGACACGTCATTTAAAAATGGCTGCGTCCATACGTAAGATGAAACTTCCCCTATTGTGTGTATCGTTGCTCGTTTTACTGCTTCACTGTCAGGTAAACGGCCACGATGGACACGACCATCATGGGCACGACCATCATGGACATAGTCACGACCACCATGGACATAGTCACGACCACCATGGCCATCACCATCACGCAGAGGATCACCACCATCATGACCACAGCCACGAACACACTCACAAGCATACGGAAGAACCAGTTGTCAAAGATTTGTACCGTGTCTGGTACGAGGCTATCGGTGCTACATTACTAATCAGTGCTGCTCCATTTCTAATCCTCTTTATTATTCCATTAGATAAAGACAAACCAGGTCAAGAATCATTGCTTAAGGTGTTGCTAAGTTTTGCTTCAGGTGGTTTACTGGGAGATGCCTTCCTTCATCTTATTCCACACGCCATCTCCCCACATGCCATTGGTGAAGATCACAGCCATGAGCACGAACATGATCACGAACATGAACATGAACACAATCATGGGCATGATCACTCGAGAGATATTATGGTTGGTAAGTAACCCATTTAGTTACTTACTTTTGGCAAGGCCATATCACTGACTGACTGAAATGCTAAACTGACTTAAAAAGTTTTACCTACAGGCAGATGAAGCCTACTTTGAAGCTGGACGTTTATCTTAATTTATTGAAGGCAAATTCCTTTGTTAATAATGTGATGGGTTTTTGTGAGTGAAAAAAGAGAGTTTTGAAAAATAAACCTTGCTTTAAAGTCTAACAGCCATGTTTTACATATTGAGTAATGTAATATAAGCTGCGCTACAACCTCAGTAATGATCAGTAAAGAAATATATTGAAAAACCTCAGAAATACCAGTCTCTTAATCTACTTAAATTTTCTGTTATATATTCAAATGTTATCAGCCATAGGTAAGGGAAAATGAAAGACTGAGTTGTGGTAAAAACAATTTGTTAATGTTTGTTTAGACCATTTCAATATCTCTCTCATTCATGGTTAAGTGGAAGACATGGTTTGCATCACTTTGTTGATGAGTTTACATGTTTAAACAATATCGTGCAAATTGAAGTTTTATGGATTAAATTTCCACTCATCATAGTGATAACAATTAAACCAAGACTTTTAAAGTACACAGTTTATTTATATGGTACACTATAAATACTGTACTAATCTTATCACCAAAATTATCTTCTATCATATTACAGGCCTCTATGTTCTGTCTGGGATCATTTTATTTCTTGCTGTTGAGAAGTTTGTGAGACACGTCAAAGGAGAACATAGTCACAGCCATGGTGACCACGGACAAAAGTCTGAAAAAAATAACGAGGAAAAGCACAAGAAAGGAACGGAGGGGACAGAAATCAGAAACAGGAAAAAGGGAGACAAGAAACCTGGAAACAAAGCGGCAGAACATGATCAAAATGGTAACGTCAGTTTGTTTTAAGGAATTCTTAAGGCAACATTTTGAGTTGATTTTGTTTAATTTTTAGCTATATAGTATCAAAATGTCACAACAAATATGTAATGCAGCCCGTGAGATTTACTGCTAAAGGAGCATAATTATTTTTTTTATTGTAACCTGCCCAAGGAAGCTCATCGGTGATTGATTTCTAGTTTAACTTTCTCGGTAGCTAATACCAGCTTAAAAAGATACCCTTGCTTAAAATATAACATTTCACAATAGTACACCTACAGTATGCAGTATGGTAAAGTAATGATGCATACAGTACCATGCAGTTTTAAATGGAGCGCAGAAAAGAAAGAAGTGTTAGTAGATATACAAGGGAAACTGAATTGTTTTGGTCAATGATCAAGTGCTGTGAACCTTAAGATTAGAGATTTCATGGGTATCCTTCTCTTATTTCTTTCTTACAGAAGAAGGGATCAAAGTGGCAGGATTCTTGAACTTGGCTGCAGATTGTATGCACAATTTTACAGATGGTCTTGCTATTGGTGCTTCCTTCCTGGTCGGACGTCCTTTGGGCATTGTTACAACAATCACTATATTACTTCATGAGGTCCCGCATGAAATAGGAGATTTTGCCATTCTAGTGCAATCTGGTTGTAGCAAACGCAAGGTAAGAATGAAGTGCACTGATTAAGAGCTAAACCTACATTTAAGAGACAGGTATAAGGAAAGTTAAGTTCCATGGCCTACATAAATTTAGTGATTAAGAGCAAAACCTACTTTTAATAGGCAGGTATAAGGAAAGTCCATGTATAAGGAAAGTTCCAGTATAAGGAAAGTTCCATGGCCTACATAAATTTGGTAATTAAGAGCAAAACCTACTTTTAAGAGACAGGTATAAGGAAATTTAAGTTCCATGGCCTACATAAATTTGGTGATTTAGAGCAAAACCTACTTTTAAGAGACAGGTATAAGGAAAGTTAAGTTCCATGGCCTACATATATTTGGTGTGTCACAAGCGATAAATGTACAAACTTGGCAACTAAGCAGAAACAACTGATCCTAAAAAAACAGTAGGTATAAAATGAAGAGTGGATGCCAAGCCATCAAATGTGTGATGATTTAGGTTGACATATTTAAAAAATGATTATCTCAAAAAGCGAAAAACTCGAAACGGCAGGATGTCCTGCTCTCGCAATTTAGTTGTCAGAATATGACATGCCAGCAATTTCAATAGATGGATTTTTTTCTCTTTCTGTACACTTTCACCAGGCAATGTACTTGCAGTTACTTACAGCAGTTGGAGCACTAGCTGGCTGTATATTTGCCCTGCTAACAGAAGGCAGTGGGGATTCTAATACTTGGATTCTACCTTTAACTGCTGGAGGGTTCATCTACATCGCTACGGTAACTGTCATTCCAGAACTACTAGAGGATTCTAAACCGGGGCAATCGATACTTGAAATCTTGGGTTTACTATCCGGTGTGGGTCTGATGGTTGTCATCGCTGCCTACGAATGATGATATCGAAAACTAATGTTCTACATCGATGGATGATTTATGTTAGATTATAATTAAACTCCTCAGATTTTAGTTTAAGCTTTTTGTCATATGCATGGCTCTCTTTCTCAGTATCTTAGTTGAATGATTGGTATGTTGGCTTGTCGGTTCTATCAGAGTTTCGTACAAAAAATATGAAGTAGCAAAGAACAGTTTCTAGGAAAAAAAACTTACAAGGGCACTTTGGTGAATTGTTTTCATTTCTGTAGTCAATTACCCATGTCTAAGGTGTACTGTGTGCAATAGATGTTAACAGCTGTTTTTTTGAGAAACAATTGTATTGTACTTAATCAATCATTATCTTTGCCCATGCAATGAGCAGAGATTCTGATTCCTAGTAACCTGTTGCAAAATTACTACACACTGTGATTTGTCTGCTGGTTGCATTGAAGTCACGACAATGGTAAAAAAACTTGATCACTTGTTTAAAATCGAAGCAAATATAAATTGAAAGACATTAGAAGAGTCTAAAAGAAATGAATAAAACTAGTATGGGATTTGATTACTCCTTGAATTATAAATCCTTCATACTCTAAACGGTGTATCTTTCTGCACAGTTCTTCTTGCATTGCCCTGGCAAGGTTAACAAATTTCCATGCAAAAGTTTTGCAACTTCTATTGTTCTTACTCTTTGAAAAAAAGAAGAAGAATTTGTAGAACCTGAACCAGCTGTCATGGCTTTTTAGGAAAAGTTGTTTATATCGGTTTTGGGATTTTTATTTTGTATTTATCTCTCCATAGGAAGGATCAAATTTATACATAATCAGTGTCTCAATTGAGCTGTAAAGTTGCAAAGAAGTGAGAGTAGGAAAACATTAGTACATCACATTGTCTTTAACAGTTTTAAGTCAGCCATAATCTTGCTTTTTATTCCAAGAGTAAGTGCTGACTAGCAAGAGCTTGTAGAAGAAGTAGTAAGCCAACATGGTAAAATGTGTACTACTGCTAAATTCTTACTCAATTGACTAATCTTTTCCTGTTTTCACTGAGCTTTGCAGATTGATAAATGATGTCCAGTTTAGTTGTTCAGTTTTGTGCTTTTGTTTCGCATCTTACAAAATATGGACAAAACATGTGACTTATAGACACTTCATATGAAGCAACATCGAATAGAATTTACATAATTTATGTAAGTTTGTCTGTCTTTGAACCCATTTTATAATTCAAGAACAGCCGCAAAAAAGTAATTTCACTTTTTCTCATGGACAACTTGCAAGAATTCCTTATAGATGAGTCCTGACTTTTGGAGTGGGTCAAGATCTTGGAAAGGTTCAAAAGCTATCATAGATGCACAATGGATTTGTTCTTGCATGGATTACCGTTTCTAGTGGGTAGGCAATCTACAAGTATTCATTTGAGCGGCAATAGTTGCAATACGAAATGTGGTTTTTTAAATTTGCATATCATACTGTATAACGTTATATCTATGTCTTTTGTTACCAGAACAACTGAATGTTACTCTTCAATTGCAACTTTCTTTTAAAGCTACAATAAAAATAAATGTTCCATGTTTTATTTATATTAGTAAATAAATTAATTATGGTACCTTAGTTTCATCGTACATAGTAACTTCATAAATGGGTTAAATAGTTTAATATCTTGAATATTTCTAATTCATACAGGGGTGACCGGAACTTGTATTGAATACTAAATACAAGATCAACTTTGATACCTGCTTTACAGATATCTTGTTCATAGGTATGAACAGTATACATGCATGGTATTCTTGTTCCATTGATTATCATAGATGTTATGGATATCTCATGATAGATGTCATGCAGATCATGTTCATGAAACATGGATATCTTGTCACATGGATATGGTGCTCATGGATTCATGGATACCATGTTACAAGGATATTACGAATTTCATTGGTAGAGCTGTCATGAAGCTCATGCTCATGAATGACATGGATATCTTGTTTCATGGATGTTATGCTTGTGGATACCTTATGGATACCTTATGGATACCTTGTGACAAGATATTAAGGATATCTCATTGGTAGATGTCATGGAGATCATGTTCATGAATATCGGGGATATCTTGTTTCATTGATGTGATGCTTGTGGACTTGTGGATACCTTGTTACAAGAAATTAAGGATATCTCATTGATAGATGTCATGGAGATTATGTTCATGAATATCATGGATATCTTGTTGCATGGATATCATGCTGGATAGATTCATGGATACCTTGTTACAAGGATATAACGGATATCTTATTGATAGATGTCATGAATATCTTGTAACATGGATAACATGTTACATGGATATTATGCTCATGGACATCACGGATACCTCCTTACAAGGATATTACATATATCATGTTACATTATTTTCATGGGATATTTTAATCATGGGTAGGGCTTTCATTTTTCTTAAGTGCATAAGTGGGACATAATCTTAGTTTAATGGTATGGTCTAAACAATGTTATATCTAAAGTTACTCACGCATTAAACTTAGTGAAATAGCTACATCAACTTACTTGTTGATACATTAGCTACATCAATGTACTTCTTGATACATTATAGAGTAGCTACATCAACATACTTGTTGATGCATGATACATTAGCTACATCAACATTCTTGTTGATACATGGTACATTAGCTACATCAATGTACATGTTGATGCATGACACAGTAGTACATCAACATACTTGTTGATACATGATACAGTTGATACAACAAGGTCTTTGTTGATACTAAATACATGATACAAGAGCTATATCCTACTTGTTGCAACCTAAGTAGCTCAGCCATTAGGGCCATTCAATCATGTTTGTGTATAGAAAAAAAAAAGAAGATTATTACAATGCTTCATTTGACATTTTTGTCATGGCTTGATCATTTGACATGGTTGTCATGGCTTTGTAATTTGACATGACTGTCATGGCTTTATCATTTGACACGGATATTATGAAGTTTCATAAGTGAAGCAACATTACTGAAGGAATGAGGAAGATTCTTCTTCTTCCTTTTCTATGTTTGTTTGTTTCGGTCTGTTTTTCTCAGCTTAAAATTCCAAGAACAACCAAATGTGATTATACAGCTATTTAAATTTTATTTTGAAATGATTATCATGTTTTTAATATCATTATTTCTTCTTGGACAACGTTTATTCATTTTCCTTTGTAAAACGTTTGTTTCATGTTACATTGGATAACTTGCATGCATTAAAAATGTGGAACACGAGAAATAAAAATGTCACCGTTTTTTTTTTTGTCGTTACAAACTTTGTAATTGACAGAAGTATAGAGTACAGTTATAGGTGTTAAGATATTACAAACTTAAGTTTGATTCATTCCAACAGTACACAAATATGGCCACATGATAACAGAAAGAATAAAATACTGAGAATAGAATAGTCAATTGTTACATAGCAAGCAATACCTCAATGGCTAGATGTTATATAATAACTGCCCCATAACCAGAGGAATTGAAGATAGTTTAGTTTAGTAGAAACAAAGGATCAGGAGGGACACTGAAGTCCCCATCACAGACCCTATAGGAGAGGAAACAAACCGAAGACACAAAAAATCATACCCGATTACAATGCTTAAAGTGCTTGTCTAAAGCATTCTTGAACCCATTCACACTATGTACTTGCAAGTACAACTTTCTAAGGCAAACCATTCCACTCATTCACAACCCTACCAAAAAAAAGTTATGCCGAATATTAAACCTTCTTTGTAAGAAGAGATATTATACCAAACATGTCAAAATAATGAGCAAGTTAGGCCTGTGTAATTTTAAGATGACTAGTTTTTATCAAGCCATAAAATAATTGTTCACATTCTTGTTTGTAGTTTAATGCACATTACTAAGTGACACGTTGAACCAAGCAGTAGCTTGGCAGGTGCAGTGGTATACCGAGACTATAATCGGGGATGGTTTACTTATCTTTCTCTTCCCTGAGTAGATTGGCAAGCAGCAAGCAGTTAGAATAGCTAACAAATTGTGTGTATGTGCAAGAGTAAATCTTGGTTCATCGCTCTTACAGAAAAATGTTTTTGCGTGTTTATTATCCTTCTTTATCGTTAATGAATACTTCAATAGTCAATTCCGTAAGTTTGATGTAGGGGCCAATGGTCTAGGATGAGTACTCTTAGGGGTTTTTACAAACCCTCCTCCTCCACCCCTCCCCATCTCTCACGCACATCATGGATACAACAAAATAAAATATAGTGCCACTAAGTACTATGGGGACCACCACAACCGAAACAAATATGAGAGGGCGCACCACCGATAAAGGCTACAGCTAGCGGACGGCTAGCGTAGTCTAAACGAGAGAAAAGCACCGGCGTGCACCTTAGAACAATATAGGTAAAACAAGATCGGATGTGTACCTACTTCCATGCACCTCCTTACAGCTTCATTTAGTTAATCCATAGTACCGTCTAAAGCTCTTATTTAGTATTCTTCCTCTCCATTCTTCGAAGGATTCTCTAGCATAATGGTAAGTAGCCCAAAGTGCAAATCGCATTTGCTCACTTGAGCTAAGTATAAACTGGTTTTGTAGGCTATGCTTTACAATACATTGATACCTATTGCGCGATAATGTAGAGATGGACTTGAGGACAGTAATCCAATTTTTGTGATGGTTATTTATGATTGAACCAAGGAATCAGAAGTTTCAAGCTTTTTATCAAGAGGCAACTGATCACACTTGTTGGAAATAAAATTCACTGCATGATTCATTATTATAAATAATGTTCAAAATCTGTAGCCAATACTTACTAGCCAGATCAGTGTGTCACTGTCAGGTTGCCAAGCTAGGCCTAGTAATTATTGTCTGCATAGGCCAAGGCAATGGAGAATAGGAACTAGCCAGTCAGATGGATAGCGGGCCACTACTCCTTGGTGAATGACATGCTTTCCTATTTGACTGGAAGCTGGATCAATAATGTGTACTGTTCACCTAATTCATCCAGTT
>JAAAKB020000002.1:154947-165535 GCA_010014835.2 Apostichopus leukothele | reverse complement strand
CTCCCACCGCTCCCCTCGTTGACTGTTGTTGGTCATTCACATACTGGGCAAACGCGTTTTGTGGAAACAAAAATACTCTTTTATCCTGTCTCTGTACACGGTTGATGAAGTGCGTGGATTGGCGTGTATGTGTAGGTGTGTATGCGTATGTAGGCGGGATGCTTCTGGAGATTAACTGTCTAACCAGAGATATACTATAGTGTCTTGGCTATAATGCATATAATAAGGGATAATGTACCACTGAATGAAAGTGAAGCCGACCTGTATAATATCTGGGCCGTATTAGAAGTATAAACATATATTTTTCTTCCCCTGCAATGGTTGTCCAGACCTACTTTCATGCAATCGCTGCATCTTGTAAGAAACACTATATTGTTTGGTGGCATTTATTCGTAATTAGCGTCTAAATTTTGACGTAATTGTCTTGTTTGTACTAGGATAAAAAACAATGTTGTTTTCACCATGTTAACTAATACTGTAAAGCAGTTTCACGAAACTACCAGCTAAGTCAATCGATCGAGGGAGGCGCAATTTGGCTTAATCGTTAAATGTATACGTACACGCTGAAAGAAATACAATTGTGAAAAGAGTACGTGCCCAAACGCGCGCAGGTATACTGCATGGCTTCACCTTTAGTGGCGCTATATATATGTATATCGTACCGGTTGGTGCATGAGTTCGTCATTTTACGTATGAATTTTGCATATTATGCAAATTAAGTCTTGAGAGTAACACGAGTAGCAAATTTCTGATAATCAATGTTTAAACCGAAATGTTGTGAACTTAAAGTACAGGAGCTAATCGGTAAGGAGATCCTATAGTCCCGGAATAAGAAGTTTGGCCGTACGTCCCATTCAAATTATATCAGGCTGTCACGTGACCACTCGTTTACTCGTGTATACGGCGAGCAGGCTTTTTGTATACTGTAAAGCATGCATGATGAATGACTGACTTGGTCCTGTTCAATTCTCACGTGGCTACTTAGCTACCAGTTACCATGTAATGCATTTCAAATCGTAAATCTTGCCTCTAAAAGTTTATGGCTAATACCTTGTTTAGAGAAAAATTGCAGCCGTTTTGGTTGTCCTTGTCTTTCGGAAAATATGGTGTAAGTAAAGTATATACACAAAATAACATGAGAAAGCGGTAAATTTAAACGAGCCGGGCCCAGCTTTCTTATCAGTGAAAGATAATAAATGTGGAAATGATATCATCATACTTTATATATTTTCAACGTTCCATCATTTCCTCACCGTTGTTAACAACCGCGGGAAAGGGGAAGACAGCGTGAATAATGTGTCTCAATACGTGATTGAAAGTCACCTTGATAACCCCTTCCTCAATTTGCCTTGCCAACTTTCAACTGTGAGCGTTTGACCTTTGACACGGCGTACATCTAAATAAATAACAAATAGGTATCGAACGTTTGTTTTAAAGACAGTTGAAACAGACCTTAGCCAAAGTTAATGGTCGTGTTTATGAAGAAGACAACTCAATTTTTGAGCGGAATCCTTTATTTCCAATCTGACGGTAGAATTCTGGGTTGGCGCTCGTTTCCCTGCGATGTGATTCTAAACAGACCTCTTCATGTTGTCAACATCGCTTATTAATAACCATATCACAGAGCCTGGTAGTTTATGGCCGTTCCACCTGAAGCCGTTGCCGTCGAATGGTTCCCTTAACTCTGGCGGCGTCGCGCTGACGGGTTTAAATGGCCGTCATTTTCTGTTCTTTACATCGCCTCTCGGTCAGGAGCCAAAAACAATAATAATAATAATAATCATGATAATCATGATACTACAAAGTTAACTTTAGAACGCCACTCAACGTACACGTATACCGCCACAATCCTTATCACTCCGCCGAAGTATTTATTGCTTACATCATCTTTTAAGTAACAAAGCCAAATATTAGGCAGGAATTCTCGTCGGCTATTTCTCTCCATTTGAGAGCAGAATTGACACTTATTGTTTCAAACTGGCATTAACGAGATAAGCTGAGTTGGGAAGGTTTCCATGTTCATCTCGCTTGGTTTGTCTTGTTTCTGTTCATGGTGAAACTGTTGGAAATGTTTTTTTTTCTTCCAAAGCAATCCTTATAGCATTATGAAACTGCTGATCTTGGTATTGTGGCTTTACGCACAACCCACCCCAACCCCACACCACACCACGACACGAAATGAAAATCCATCGTGTGCTTAATCAGTGTATATAACGTGTGATTAACACCTGGAGAACACCACTTGATTTGGTCAGGAAAAACACCCAAAACAATTATGGAGGTTTTAACATCAATTGTATGCATTTTCATAAACAATTGACATAAATAGCAAAGTGAAATATCTATAACATATTTAGTGAAATATTTTGCTAACGACAGTGTAGTAACACAGAGAGAGAGAGAGAAGGGGAGGGGGGGGGTCATTTTTACCCAGTTTTCTGTTTTTCGATGTTACATTTCGCTACTGTGCTTCCCTCCTTTCACGTATATATGTTCTTTGTGTAACTTTCATTTTATTGAATGAGCTCTGCATAATTATGTCAGTTAACCTTGTTCGTTCGTTCGTTCGTACATCTCTCGTTCGTCCTCAATAAGGGATTGGATTTACTTTCACTGTTTGTGCTAACTCAGTCAAACTCAAAATGATTTAATGAGACAAGTGGCTTGATTGAACCGAACAAAGTCGACCTTTGGTTAAGAGTATACTTACACAAAAGCCTTACAAGTTCCTTAATAAGGGGGTCTGTAAGCAATCTAATTTGTCAGTATATTATACCCGACAATGAAATCTGTAAATCCTAAACTATTAACCAACAGAGAATTGTTACAATTCGAATTAATAGACATATCTGGTCATAATTGAAGGGTGTATACTCCGTGGACGCTATGACGCGACGATAATCCACGTGCTGATTTTGAAGATCACTGTTTTTGTGTACATATCCAATGTTGAGATTAAATGGGACAATACGAAGCGTCTCTGTGTCCTTGGAAACTTTTTTCTTTCTCTCTTTTTAGTTCTTTCTTCCTTTTTCCCTGAAAACAAAACAGAAAAACAGAAACAAAATGCGCATCAATGACTCCCTGACAAGTGACCCTTTACAATACCTACCGCAAGTTACTGTCATTACAAAATTTGGACATCAACGCATCTTTATCGCTCTCGTTGTTTTTTTATTTTTTTATTTTATTGTTTTGGCCTTTGTGTGTGTGTACGTGTGTTTCTTGTTTCATTTGCTACTTTTTAAAACACTTTGGTTAGTTGGTGGCGCACATGTGATATATATATTGTTTGTATGATTAGTTTTTTTGATCTTCGTAGAATCAAAAAGTATAGACTTCGTTGTACAATTTCAAGTCTCAAGCACCCTTCGTCTGATTGCAGAAAGAAAATTGAATGCAAATAGAGGAAACTTAAATGGTGAATAATAGCGATAATATATCAATACGGTGACGTCACGGGTGGTGTGAAAAGCAAACGCCAGTTCTACTAGTTTCTAGGTTAATCGTTGTCTAGACCTCATTTTGGGGACTTTTATTTCATGTCAAGTCAGCCCTCTGAAGGATATGTTTACGTACTATATGCTTTATTTATTTATGTTTGAATGGATAGCCTATATGTCTTTTAGATATATAATTCAATAGATATGTTAGATTCGGTATGTTTCAATGTACAAGTGTTCGGTGCACACATGGCGAAACTTGTTAAGGTAACATGTGGAGCAGTACTCCCCCACCAAATTTTGCAGACTTTCTTCCAAATGGTTCTAAATGATGAAGCCTGTACTATAAATAAGTGTAGTAACAAAGGAAGGGAGTAATAGGACCAGTTTGAAACTAAGCCCTCGTACCAAGACAAAACAGTCCTCAAATGGGAACCCTCCCCAGGATGGACATCAGTCTATACACCCAATCCCCACCCCTTAAAAAAATAATAATAAAGTAAACCTTTGGGTACGGTCCTGTTCCATGCATGGAGCGTGAAGCCGGTACATTAAGATTGTAATGATCATATACATGATTATATGGACCTTATAAGGTTTGACTCTTTAATTTCCCAATGTTACAACGGTCATTTCGACCAACGTGCACATTCGTTTGTAAAAGTTGGATACTTTAACTGTATTAAAATAGACCACAATGTTATCTTTAGAAGTATTAAATAATATCGTAGAATGAGTAGAAAAATGATTTATTTTATGAAATAATGTATGACAAATATTTTGAGGAAGAAAAAAATGGTCAGTGAGTCAACTAACATTTTGCCTGTCGCACTCTCGAAAGAGACTTTGTAGCTCTGATAACCTTCACATGTGAAGGTCCCTTCAGCACGCCTAGAAATCGGATATTCAGTCCGTTACTAGGCAAACTGGTTTGTTACCTCGAAAAGTCAAGTTGACTAACAGAAAAACACATCACTTTTGAAGGTAACTGTGAATCTTCCTTGGCAAGGCCACGCACTTCTCTTACCGATGGACTTTGTTCTTTGGCGCTGTATGAACTATAGTGTGTACAGCCTTGCCAATCTACCTTAGCGTCTTCATCAAACCATGTTTCAGTATATGTTGTTTGTTGAATAATCCCAACGACAAACTGCGCATGCGTGGGCATGAATATTGGATCCGCATCGTTTTGGTAAAACTTTATAAAACTATTTTCAATTTGCTAAAATTTATCAAGGTTAAAAAAAAATTACTTGATGTGAAGACGCGATTGACTTTTAGGGATACTGTTCTTGTTTATCTAGTCAATCAGGTAAACCCATAACCACTATGCCGTTAATTTGTATTCACTCACATCTTTAAGCATGTTATCCTATTGAAATTCGATCAGGATGTGACTAAAACAGGGGGTGGAGTGGGGGGTGGGGGCTAAGGGAACTGTGAAAAACCAAAGTGCCGGCAACGCAATTTAGTTATGACAAGCACAATGTTCTAATTCAAAATCTAAATTTTACAAAGTTAAAAAAAAACTGTCAACCTCGATATTAGTGTGACTGCTTGACACTTTCGTTATAGAATTAAATAAGTGTAACTCAAAGGACTAAACTGTCTCCCTTATCTGATAAAAATGACTCAACTTTCGTATCGTGTATATCTAATCTGTGCAACAGTTAGTCAAGTGTTGTGAAGACGTATTCATTGAGTATATGTTGTATGTGCATGCGTCTATACGAACACGTGCAGAGTCTTCGACCAATCAGCAGAGAGAAGTTTAACCTTTGACACCATATGATTAACATGTCATTATAATGACTAAAGACCTTCACTGTCCCTTTCAAGAATACCTGACATGATCCTACATTCCACATGAATGTCGTGATGTCGCTAATATATGAAGAATTCGGCGATGTCAAATGTATCAAAACAAAAGATCCATTTTGTTAAGTCATAAATAAACAATGAAAGCACATAAATTAATATCATCGCTTTGTTGATTCTGTATGGACGTACATGTCAAGAGGCTCACGTCTGCTAATGGACCATGTATCACTAAGCTTCCCCACTTCTCAAACCAGCGTCTATTTCAATCAGAATAAACACAGACACACAGATTTACGTTTGTTTAAACTGAAAACCTTTAAACAACCCGAGACATCTATATACAAGGTCTGGTTGGGCTTATTTATTTAACTTTCTGTCTTTGCGGGAACCACTAAAACCTACCTGCTTGCTTCCTTATATGAGGATACCTGAAAATATTACGCGCCAGTCTTTTTTTCTTTTTTTTTAACGTCGATTTGTGTATTAATGTTTCATTGACCATGAAACACTCTTCCTGTTACAAATATTGTAATATAGGTCAATTTTATTTATGTTATAGTAGTCACAGATATGAGTGTTCGGAGTCAAACTATTGTCCAACTGTTCATCTTGTGTGACCTTTCAACTTTACGGTCTTCATGGTGAGTTTTCACGTGATCGCATTCAACATTGATTCCGAACATGCATTGACTTGCCGACGCTAAATAACGGCAACGCAAGCCGTTTGTGTTACAATAAAAACAACAAATCTAAAAAACAATTATAATTTGGAACAAATAATTTTGAAAAATGTTTCTATAATTTTTGATATTGTATTTTTCCCCACATTATTAAACCATATATAAACTCATAGACTTGTACATGGTACAAGTCACTCGCCCAGGAGTTCAGTACTGGCATCCGTACATTCTTGAAACCATTCTTCAGGCTTTTATCATCAGTTGACGCTTGTGCGCATGCGTGTCGACTCGCCGTCGGTACTATTTTATCTCTCTATTTACCCTCCTTGACTCATACTAACAAACAATTTTACCAGGAAGTAGCGTACCGAAAATTTATGGCGACCTAAATAAAACCTTTTCACAATTGTTTATTGAATTCTTATCATTAGCAAGTATCATCGACTCTTGATAAAGACTCAAACGGCGTTCCTCGCTCACCCTTTCAGTCTGTTTGCGAGGGATAAAAGTTTATCAATTGGCCATCAAGGAGAGTGTGAAGGAATGCGGGCGTATGTTATCGGCCCATAATTCATCATTCAAAATGGCCGGAAGATGAAACGTAAGCATTGTTCCCATCAGTTATACAGCTGTCTTGAGAGAGAGAGATATAGATTTAGATATATATAGATATATAAAGATATATTTTCTTTTTCAGTATATATCTTTTGCTTGCTTAGATGCCTAACTTGGATACTAGTTTAATCAAATTTTGTTCAGAAAATGTATACGATATACCCGTTCCATCTCTCTGCCATTTAATAGTAGAATATGCCGCCGTTCAGGTAAATTTGTAAACGGAATATTTTTTTTGTTTAACAGAGTGGTGTATTGTATCTTTGAAGTCATCTCAATTTTGCATTGACTAAACAATTTACACGAGGGTGCACGGTCCATCAACTTCCCCCCTTTTACGTGTCAAAGTCAATCTTCATTGTTTGCCAACAACCTTTATCACCTTCTTTAGAGCCCTCTATTTAGCTAACCTTCCTCATTTTTCCGGCTCTGCAGCTATATCCTTGCCTAAGGCACACGGTTGAAAATGAAAACCCTGTCGATGTTCAGGGTACTTCGAGACGCCCCCAAGCGATGCGCCGCTGTGGGCGTAGAAACACCAAGACCTTTACCGTCACTTTCCGTTAAATCTCTTGTAGCATTCCCTTAGCGTTGTGGGGTTAGGGGTTATCTATCCCGATGATGCTAGTCAAGGATGCTGATGTCAGTGTTCACATTGAGGTTGTCAGTATTAGGTAGCTTATCGGAACACCACAGATAATCCAAACTGACGTAAAGTGATGTGTAAGAACATTTGACATTGCATGGGTCCTTCGTAGTTAGCGACAGGTCTCGGCGATCTGAGCTCAAAACAACCTCAAAGTTGCAATACATGCGTGCAAGGAAGGAAGATGGTGGGTTTCCTACCCTACATATTATGTATTGAAGTTACATGGGTACCGCTATTCTCCCACTATTAAAGAGGAATTGTTAAGACTTAAGTCACACCCTGTCTCATGAACCATGGACGAACGGATTGCGAGTTTACGCTGGCCAACATTTTGCTGCATTGTAACGACTCAAACGTGAATATGAAATGATAATCAATTGTCTCCGAGCAGATTTTTTTTTAAATTAAGCAAAGAACATCCAGGGAACTGTTACTCTATCTAGCAACTCCCTGGTTCACCTGGTCTAAATTCTACTTCAATGTATTACATCTTCGATTTATTTACAGATCCGTGTCCATGTGTTCGCAGACAATGTACGTATAGATATATGACCATGTCAGTGTTCGCAAACGATGCGCATCCAGTTAGACCATGTTAGTGTTCGCAGACGATGTACATATAGCTATATGACCATGTTAATGTTTGCAAACGATGCGTATACAGCTATATTTCCACGTTAGCGTTTGCAAACAATGCACGTGAACTATACGACGATGTTAGTGTTCGCAAACAATGTACGTATAGATGACCATGTCAGTGTTCGCAAACGGTGCGAATCCAGCTATGTGACCAAGGCAGTGTTCGCAGACAATGTACGTATAGATATATGACCATGGCAGTGTTCGCATACGAAGCGCATCCAGTTGTATGACCATGTTAGTGTTCGCAGACAATGTACGTATAGATATATGACCATGTTAGCGTTCGCAAACGATGCGCATCCAGTTGTATGACCATGTTAGTGTTCGCAGACAATGTACGTATATATATATATGACCATGTCAGTGTTCGCAAACGATGCGAATCCAGCTATGTGACCAAGGCAGTGTTCGCAAGCGATGCGCATCCAGTTGTATGACCATGTTAGTGTTCGCAGACAATGTACATATAGCTATATGACCATGTTAATGTTTGCAAACGATGCACATAACGGCTATATGACCATGTCAGTGTTCGCAAACGATGCACGTACGTTACATGATTATGTCAGTGTTCGTAAACAATGCACATACCTTACATGATTATGTCAGTGTTTGCAAACAGTAAATTTGTCTACAGTTGAGCCAGTAATCATTACCATTACCTTATTTTCACACGACATTTAACATCTAGCTGATTGCAATCGTCAACCAGTCACTGAGTGTCTATTAAAAGATGACCCCTAACGATCATCCCAACCCCTTTGTTTTGATAACCTTTTGCAATTGCCCAATTATCACGGAATTATGATTTGCTACATTCGTCGAGTCGAAAACTGTCCTAGTCGTAAAAGAGTTGAAATTTATTCTACCAATTAGAATGCAGCGATGATAAACGAAGATTTGAAATGTCAACAGGGTATGATCCTTCTGAGATAAGGTGTCTGTATAAGAAACCTTCCCTCCTTTGTCCTTTTATGGAGTACAGCAGAACGCCACCAATATAGATCATTCCCATGTTGGCCTCTCGCCTTCATCCTATATATTCCGTTAAAACTATTATAGTGCCTTCCCATAGCTAAGCTAACGGTTCAGATGCCAATCAATTCCTCTCAGTAAACAGTAAACAATATCCAATAAACATATGGAACATATTTTAATTGGGTACAATCAACGAATTCAAAAGAGGTCAGTGAAATATTTGCAGTAAGTGTTTTCTGGTCCGTCTTTATTCATCAGTGCGATGGCCAACCATAAATACCTGCGATTCGCCTGCTTGACCTGACCCGGAACTACGGCACACAATGCATCATAATTGAAAAAAAAGTTTTAAAAGGAAGAAATAACAAAATAGAGAGAGAGAGAGACCAAAAAGAAACATTATAAAATATCTAGAAATAAATTACTCTTTTTTCGTTGCTCCTTCGTATCACTTATAACTCAATAACAGGATATAATAAATTATATGACAAGCGAAAGCTATATGAATGAGCGCTTGCAATGCGCCCACTGCGCATGTACTGCGTATACACACATATAAACTGCGCGGCTGTATTCAAATGCAACCAAAACGCTTGTCATGGTTACCTCACGGCCAGATGTAGTCCCAAAAGTTATGTTTGACCCAGGCCCCCCCCCCCTCCCAAAAAACCCCCTGCATTTTAGAACACCCTACAGTGATACACGAAACACAGACATCATACCATACCATTCACGCTATTTCGGTTTGTTTATGTATCAACTACACTTATACCCTTGTACCTTAAAGTCATATCTGAAGGGAAACAAATCTTACATAAGTTTCGTTTTGCTCCTGGTAGACATATACCTCCATAGCCAATGCAATAAGAATTTTGACGATCGTTTTGTTGGCAAAGAACTGTAACTTGTCAATTTCTTAGCTTACTTTAAGCCGTTAGTTTTTTCGTTATTTCTTTGTACGAATATTGACCCCGGGAGTTTACAGAATTGATGGGGTAACATTCAGTTATATCAAAAGCTAAGAAATAACAAAAACAAGAATAAAATAGAGGAAAGTAGACAACAGAATTTATAAGTAAAAAGAAGAGAAAGTTGAGGTAATTTATTTTGCTTGAAAGCGATCGAAACCTTTGGTCACGATTATACGCAGGTGTTGTCTCTCCTTTTATCCTGTGAGGTGCGAGGTGATGGCAATTTTTTTCTTCTTTTATTCAACAATAACTTTTTTTACATGGTTTATTTATATTAAATTCTTTGAAAGTTTTGATAAATATATGACTCATGCGTGTCTGTAGGACCTCAGCAAAAAATCCCCTGTAGTTTGAATCGAAAGACAAATTTGTTTCAATCGCTCTTTTTACAGAAACATTGTATACCTGTTAATATATGCTTGTGGTTTTGAGAAGGTTTAGTTTTCAGAAAAGTAAAACTTTTTTTTTTTTTATAATAAAATTAATAATTGACAAATGCATTAGTTGTGAGTCGGCTTGATATTGTACACGTGGTAGGAAAATATACTTTTTTGGCCTCAAATAACACATTTTTCAAGGACAAATGGTGTTGAATGTCATTTATGGTTACACTACCAATTATATATGAAGTTTAAAGGACACAAAGCTTAACGTTAACAATTAGGCCTGCACTGAGGAGCTGACGTCATCATCAATGTAGACTTAAAGGAGCTTTCCAGTGATTTAGCATATGTTAAAGCTGAATATCTTGAAAACCGTAATATAGAAACTTTACTAGCACTCAACTGT
>JAAAKB020000002.1:80915-94761 GCA_010014835.2 Apostichopus leukothele | reverse complement strand
ATTTCTTGTTCTCTCCCTTGTATTCCACCTGGATTTTAGGCTTCTTGCCATCCCTGACAACAGTAAATGGCCAAAGCCTCATGTTCGATTGAACATCTGCATCTTCAAAGTGTCGTCCAATCAACCGTTTTGCATCTACACGAAAAGTTTAAGAGCAGATAACATGAGAGGAATGGACCTGCCAAAAGTCTACTAACAATGTAGGCTTACGCTAAATAATAATATAAATTAGAAATACTTATATAATATACACTGTATGGAAACACGTTGCGAGCAAATCTGACATTTCACTTAACAGATTAATTTTGAAAGGCCTGAAATGTCTTCTGTAAACTTTCATCACTGATACTTACCAAACACAGTATTGGTTGGGTTCATGGCAACTTGGTTTTTGGCAGCATCACCGATCAACCTCTCTGTGTCTGTGAATGCAACATAGCTAGGTGTTGTCCTGTTGCCCTGGTCATTAGCAATGATTTCAACCTTCCCATGTTGAAATACACCAACACAAGAATATGTAGTCCCTAAATCAATACCAACTGCTGGAGCTGCCATGTTTGATTGCTTCGATCTAAATTTAATTAGAGAAAATCGGTATTTAATTACTCACAAATTAAGCCTTGAACAAATGCTGGGCCATAAACCTATTCATCCATCCATCTGGCCCTCATCATAGGTTGAAAGGCTGTTGCTGATGGAAATGTAACATGTTGCAAACAGTGCCAGATATAACCTTATTGTTTTCTTATGTGTGCATTATGAGTGAAGAGGGAACATCGTTTGCTTGTACTGATTTACCTGTTCAAAAAACAAGTCAATAATAGTAAATAATAGTAGGCTTGAACAGATATGTCACAGATTCAGCAAGCAAATTAAATCTTTATTTGGCAGGACAGTTCCCAGGGCAATAAAATAGCTGCAGATAATTTTCATAAATAAATATAGAACTAGAAAAAACTTCATCTATGAATTGAAATGAAAATTAGACTTAAATACAACCTAATGATAATTTAATTAGGAACAGAAAACAGCAGTAATTTCACCAATAAGGAGTTCCCATCAAATTCTTTTGTTTGGGGGGGGGGGGTCAAATATTTGACTTTTAGAAATAAGTTTTATATATTTATCAATGTGTATTTGAGGGTCTCAGATCAGCTTGACATGAGTGAATTGTCATTGATGGGTGTTTAATTTAAAACTATCATAGTTTTTATCTCAATGCTCCCATAGAGATGATGAGATATTGTAGTTTATTTAATAGTTTAGCTTGTTGTGTTTATCTTAATTTGAGGGGAGGGGAGGCTGGGGGGCACACCATGGTTGGCAACCAAGGGAGACCAAGAGCCAATATCTCGCAGAGGGGTCAAAAGTTGTCAATCTGTGTGCGTGCATGGGTGTGTGTGTCTGTTACATCGACAATTGTGTGTCAAAAACTACAGATTTTTTTCCGAACTTGGTAGCAAACTGTCTCATGATGGGCACTTGTGTCTTGCAAACCCTCAGAATGAAAGGTCAAAGCTCAGAGGTCAAATTAAGTAAACAATGGTTTTCCGCTATAACACTTAGGGGTAATATGGAATTGACATTAAACCTACACAGGTATCATGGGAATGTCAAGGTCTATCAAACTATGTGCTTAACATGGTCATTGAGGTCAAATGTCACAGAGTTAAATGTCAGATGTATATTTTTAGTGCAATTTTTAGTGCAGATATGGCTGGGTCAATTATCGTCATATTTGGTAAGAAGGTGTGCCTTGATAGGAATTTTTGTCTTGCAGACCCTTATAATTCAAGGTCAGAGGTAACATTAGGTTAAAAGTAAATTATTGTTATAACTCCAAGGGGAAAATCAAATTGACATGGAACATTCACAGGTATAATGGAAATGTCAAGGTCTGTCCAAAAATGTGGTCACCATGGTAACAGAGATCAAAGGTCAACTTCATGAGTTCAGAATTCAACAATTTAGCTTGACACTGGGGCATGGATGAACCAATTGAGCTTTTTGATAGTATAGTGGTATCTTGATATCATAAAATATATTTATTCCTCGTTGTCAATTGGCCACCTGAATGGTAGCTGAGCCGATTTAGGCTAAGCTAGGCGTAGATTAAGACATGGTACTGTGTTCAGATTCATAGTCAACGTGGGTTATAAAGCTACTAGTAGTACAGCTATACAGGCAGAATAATGCAGATCGCAACAATGGACCAAATTCGGACCAGTCCTGTAGCCTACTGAAATTGAAATCTGTCATTTTCCTCTCACTCTGTTTTGGAGTACACTGTAACATGTCAACACAAAATGCAAGTGATTGTAAGTAACTGCCAAATGTGAAAAGAATTGACATATTTTGAATCATATCCTCCATTGAGATTACAAGAAATTAGCAAATACTATGCAATTTAATTCTATATATGTTCATTTCTTTCATTGTAATAATAACTGATTCTTCAGACAGTAAATAACAAAAAAAAGACAAATTAAGTAGCCTACTGTGGAACATGAGAGACTGTAATTTGTTATTTTCTCCATAATGAACAACAGGTGCAGAACCAGGGGTAGGGTGGATGTACCCTACCCCCCTTTCAACCTCACACAAAAATGAAAAGCCTTAACGGTATACCTAATTACCATTATGGATCTAATTTGTATCCTATATATATGCTTCAGAATACACAAAATCATTTGATTTATGTTATCATTGATCCTGATCATTGGGTTTATCAACAGAGCATTAGGTAGTGTTTTGGTTAGACTGTCCTTGAAATGCATTGAAATACAACCCGTCTTCGGTCTTTCTCTTTAAACTGAAAACAACGTTATGTATTGTTGCATTTTGTTGCAAAAGTGAAAAGTGACTCCTAGGCTTCCCATGAAACAAAAATAGCTATCATTTAAAGGATGGAAGTTGCCTGATTTCCTTGCTACACTACAAACTACTAAGACTTGTCATGTACAAAGAAGCGCACACTCTACATACTAAATGGAAAACATTTTGAATGAAACCATTCAACATATGTTTAAATTATAGAAATTAAAAGCCAACAGCCTACCTTGTAGTTATGTCGTAGTTATAACGGTTTGATTTCTCGCCGATGTGTTTACAGATAATGTCAGCAGATGGACGTACTCATTGGATGATGGCATTTACAATATGGGTTCAAAGTAGAGTCTACAAAAACAAGCATCGGTTATGGCATCCGATACACATAGAGAAGTTATGGTGATGTCGTGTACGTGTGTATGTGTGATGCGCTGGCTTGTAAACACTGTTACTCATAAGAATGGTATGGATGACCTTTAATCCTACTTATGTATATACATTCGTCCAGATCGTCAGTATAGAATGCAGAATGAGGCTTTATGCTGTGTAAGATACTCTGGATGCTGTCATTGTGTTAACTAAAGTGTAATGTTATAGTGCCACTATAAGATAGGAAAGCTTTCACTTTCCCTCTGTGGAGTTGTTCTTTTCATGATGAATGTAAATTGTTGTCCGAAACTAATGCCAGTGTAAGGTCATGTTTAAAAAGTCTAAAAATTGGCAAAACCATCCATGTTGCATGAAATAAACATTCTATAGAAATTGTCCAGATTTTTTTCCTTGCTGGCAGCGTAGGAACCTATGCGATCTGGTTGGCGTGGGTGTTTGCGTGCGTATATATATGTATGCATGTACCAGGTAATCGCATTTTGGTCTCTTTTCCCCTGCAAGTCGCGGCTAGCGTAATTATTGTAAAAATCAGCCCACACTGCACTGTTTTACATATTAATAATTAATTTAAGCACCCGTTATAGTATTCAGACGAGTGCGTCTGGCGACAAAACGTTCCCATTAAAATATTTTGTCAAAAAGCGATGTAGCAAACAAATATGCTGTATTTGTAATTATTATTTACAGTAGATCTGCTTATCTCGACGAGCTGGAAAGGTACACTTGCTACATTGGCATCTACTTCGAATAACTGATCAATTCCTTCATTAGAAAAGGGTCGCCGGATTAATAATGGATTATTTGTATAGTACTCTGGTCATGTTGGGTTGATGTTGGATTTACTTTAAGGTTATACTAGGTTCATATTCAACCGTGGTGGACAGTATGGGACCTGGTTGTGAGTATGGTGGGCAGTATAGGCTCAGGGATTAACGTCCTGCCACGTCAGTGCAACCTGTTTATATGGGACTCGCGCACACCCCGCTACTGTATTGTATATGCCTAGTACTAGAGGAGCCCTAATATAACAGAAGCCAAGCTAGGTAATTTTGCAGATGTTTTATGTTTAATTATCTGAGACACCACGGAAGGCCTAGCTGCTTATTTATGATTCTGCGACATGTTTTACTTTGTTATTACTTACTTTTGGTGGAAACAGTTTAAATTTCATCCTGCACAGAAACATAACTTTCCAATGTGCAATTACATAGCACCATGTATCTGCCTAAGTGCCTAACCTTTGTTCATAGAAAGTATTGATGTTGTAGATCTGTATTATGGAGACTTGAACAGCAATCATGATGGCGAGTGAATTGTGGGTTTTGGCCAGTAGAATTTCAGTCACGGTCGCCAAATAGCGAGTACTTTTTAAAAATATTTGTCGAGGCCTGAAAACCTTTAAAACATGATATATCATGGTAGAAATCATTGATACTTTCCATACATGGTATATGGAATTGCCATATTGAGTATTACTAGAATCTTGTTGCTTGCTAGGTCAAATCTCATTAGAGGTCACCAGAGGTCAAACTATGAAAACCCTTTTACATGATATCTAACGATGAGAATCGTGGATACTTCTCATATTTGGTGTGTGGGATGTATCACATTGAGTACAAGACCCCTGCTATTTTTGGTGTAGACTGACATGTGTTTATCATGCCATAGTGTAATTGTACATCAAAAAAGGGGTTCGGGCCATTATATTGTAACAGCTATTTCCTATTTCTGGTTAACAAGCAGAAGTCTAGTGCAATTAAGTCATTTTTCTTCACACGGTTGAGCAGTGCTTTAATTTCTCTCTATTTGTTGGAAATACACCCACACTACCCTCTCAAAACCATTCAACCTTTCTATTGTAGTAAAACTCCCTCTAATTGTGGACTGCCACTGGAGTTGGCGCTGTATAAAACTAAGTGGTGCAGCTTTCGAAAGCATTACTTCTAGAATCAACCGTCAAGCAACCAGCAACCAGCAACTTCAAACGAATCGAAAGGTATGTCGACATTTTGATTTTACATTTCACTATATCCCAACGCTTTGAATCTGCGTTGATCGGAGTTTACTTAAATATCAATTAAGCAATTCGGGTCAGGTTGATGGAAACACTATGACCATTTTGGGATTAATACTTATGAGATAAGGTTATTTTGAAAAACGCTTCTTCTCTTCTCAATTAAATACTTTCCACGAACGATCTATAGATAACAAATGTTTCACTGAACACCATTTGGTCAACGTAAATGTATACCGACTTACAAAGAGTCCTCATGACAGTTAATTGAACGTGCTTTCCTTAACACTCATTTTCTCCTATATTAATATGTTTTGCTTTTATATTTTCAATATATCTTACTTTCTTGTCTTTTAACTTTTTATGTTTGCATTCTGAATTAATTTAAAACAATTATTTAATTTAATAACTAACTGTTATGTTATCAAATTGAAATGGAAAACTCGTCTGCTCCTTGTTTATAAGACATTTGGGTGGGATCACCGGGTGGGGGGCATGTCAAAGCGAGAAGTAGCATTATATGTGTCTGATTATATTTGACAGCGTGCTGTTTCCGATCAAACTTTTCAACCCATTTTAACGTCGCCCTTTTTCTTATCTACATATTAAACTATATATAATCTAAAGGCATGCTTCATTTGTTGACATAAATCTCTGTGTACACAGCTCAATCAAATTGTCCACACACGAAAAATTGTCAAATTTGTCAAATTAGCGTAGTTTGTAAACAACAGTTACCCTCCCCTACCCAAGAATGGGTCATCTTTGAAAAAGGCAGATAAATAAGATAAGACTCATAATTGACAAACAAGGAGTATTATTTAAAAATATATTGTAATTTTCGATCCCCCTGGGACCTTCGTCAGCAATACTTGACAAGTCGAATAAAAAGTACAAAATGTAACAAATGAAAGTATGACGCTACTAGCGTAAGTGGCATTGATTAAATTAGAACCAAATAAACCATGACTATACAGGAAAGCGGGGTAAGGAGCAAAAAAAAGGATTACATATGTTTGTTGAACTGATAGTTGTTGAGGGGGTCACAAGTCTTTGTTGAGGCCGGTGATGTGAGACTTAGTACAAAAGATCGAATCGATTTCTTTACAGTTACGTTCATTAGCGGAGTTGTACTTCGATTGCAAATTAAAATACAATTTAGGTTTTTGAGAGAATACTATAAAGATTAAAATGTTCGGAAACGGGGAATCTTGCACAACTGTCACGAATATTTTTTGTTGTTGTGATAATTAAAACGTAAGCGGAACCGAGAACCTGCTTCACCTACGTAATTGCCTTCTTTGCAAAGTACACAGTAGAATATGTAAATAACATGATTAGAATCACAAGAGAGAGAAGGGGGTCTTTAACCATAGTCATCATTGGGAATTTTGACCTCGGTGCCTACGGGGGCATATTTGGCATCGAGGTTTACCGCAACAGAAATTACCTGCAGAGGTGGAAAATGGGTATGGGAGTCTGGAGGAAGTGAGTCGAAATCTAAGGTTGGGGGTTGACGAAACGCTAGCATGGGGGTACCTTAAACGATTCTCCTACAGACTGAGAATGACTACAGACTACATACTGCGTGTGATAGGACTTTTGGACTTGTATTATCATAATTTTTCGGACCTGGAAATACCTTGTCTAATTAAGTGAAGGGGGTATCCTACGTTCAAGAAATAACAAGTAAAATGAATACCAGTTATCTAAACAATACTACCTATTTGTCAATTATGCCACATATCTTATTTCTCTGCTTATTTCTAACAATATTATATATATGTTATATTCATTGAATGCTAATCTCACTCAGAGCAGGAAGAGACATAACTAATCCCCCCCCCCCCTCTTCCCATATACATATACACTAGTCATACATGCTATAATGATGACGAAACACTTTATTCAGTAAATTAAATACCCCCTGTTACCATCACTATAAAAGACAACAATCAACACAATACACTAACCTCAAAACATGTATACCGACCCTTTACTATAGTCAATCCCATATGGAAAAGAATGGTCGATTGGACACACCTAAGATGTCTGATTGAAGATATGTACGGTCTAAGCTATTCCCAGGTATCATGACCAAAGCAAACGGAAATAAAACATAAATTCAAAGCTCGTGAAAAGATCAGCTAAAGATAACTTGAATGGGCAAAACCGACTTAAATCTTTAACGAGACATAAGTATTCTTGCTTTCAATCATTGGTTAAGACACGTTAGTTTATAAACAAACATATTATTGTGCACCTAATTAATACAAAAAACAGACCAACTAAAATGAGAGAAAACGAGAAAATTTCTTCAAACTGTGCCGATATATAACGAAATGACCGCATGATTTACAAACTAGAATAGTATCCCGAATATAATACATAGAAGATTGCACAATTTGGGCAGTGCTGCCTCCGACAGGGAGAGAGACACAGGACTTTTTAAAAGTTTTTAAAAGTTGTCATGGAACATGCAAACTGGTGCCACTGCAGGTATAATCTGTTGTACGGAAAGTTTCTATGTGTAGTACTAAAGCCTGTTACATTAAGTTACCAAAATGATTCGACATTAAGTCATTAACATCCATTTGGAGAAATGAAATATTTGTTGGATGTTCTTTCTCTGTCAAAGACTAAACTATAACAGGTTTGGGCAAGAATTAGGCAGTGATTGATAAATTATCTGAAATTTTGTTGGGGAAATCAGGGATATTTTGAGGGTGCACATATAGTGAGGGGATTTGTCCCTCCCCTCCCAATAGAGAGGGGAAGGGGAGGGACAAATCCCCTCACAGCTGCTACCCTATTGAACACATGCACCCACTGTCGAGAAATTATTCTTAATTGTGACTACAAGTTTCTGTGCCTGACAACACAATTTGAACTACCACCGTACAACTTGAGTTGCAGTATATAGTAGTAGTTATAGCAGTTATATATTGGACTTTCGGTCTTATTAAAATTGCAGTCTAATTTGGTGAAGCTCTTTCTGTGGGCTTGCACACAATTAAACCTTTTAAAACATCAGGAAGAGGTAGCTTGTAGATCTTATGAATTGGCGTTACTTTAATGATAGCCAATCTGCACAACTGAAGTAATGATTGAACTGTCGGTAGCTTCCACACTCGTACTAAGCCATCCGTTGAGGAGGCCGCCATGTGCAAGGAATCATGGGAAAAGCTAACACTGAGGAATGTTGTTTGCCTTCTGCTAGAGTTACCTGGGCTGTGTGTGGGAATCTTAATGGCGCATCGTGGACAAGGGATGGTTGTATCCACTGCCATTTGGACACTCAAGGTTTGGGCATCATGAATGACTATATGAGAGTTGTCGCCTGCCACGGCCACCTTGGTACCTAGTGCATTAAAGCGCACAATTGTGGGCGATCCGACTGTGTCTTCATAAGGAACCATTCTTGTAAACCTGTCAGAGGACACACTGAAGAGTGCTAGAGACTTATCACTTGTACAGCATGCTATTAGGCCGACGCTCACCAAGGGATGAAAATCAAATGCCGAAGCGCAACACAAAAGTAGGTTCTGGTCAGATTTCTTCCTAGGTAGAACACCCAGCACCAGCCGTAATGTGTACCTACTGACTAGAAACATGGCCCCCGTGCCAGTGGTCACCACTATAAGGGCACCGTCCGGTGAGAAAGCGCATGACATGTCCGTAGTGTTGTTCAATGAACCAAGTTCTGCAAGACGTGGGAAGAGTTTAAGGCAAGAACGAGTCCAGTAGAGGTAAAATACGTCAGTGCAACACACAAAGAGGTTGGCATCACCATTGACAGCAATAATGCCTGCCGCTCTAGTGTCGTCAGGAGATATGGATATACATTTGTAGTAGTTACTACGCTTAAAAATGGCGTCACGAACGAAGACATAGCTGGCATTCCTGACATGGCGAAATTCAAGATGATTACTGTCTGGGTAGCAGAGAAATCGAGCATCTTGCGAGGGCCGAACGCTTGCTGCCACTGGCCAGTTATTTCGTTTTCTTATTGTCAAAAGAGCTAGAAAGAAAACATAGAGGCACAATTAATGATAGATTACTGAATGTTAGCTATTTATTACCGATGGTTTGTACCATTGTATCAGGTCATACTCCCTCCCCCCTATCTCCAAAGTTCATGCAGAACTCTACACTGTTCACAGTGGCTTGCCTAAAGTGGGCATGCCCACTCCCCTTACCTCCCATCGCCAATCTGGGGAATGGTTCAGTCGGAGGATTTTTTTTGTATTCACTGGGGAAGAATTAGACCACTACGCCGAGGGTCCCCCCCTCCATTTCAACCTCACACAAAGTACTTTTTAGCACAATCTTGTGTTTAGAGCTACTTATGTATATCTAACTTACAGTCTTAATATGCATGAGAGTGAAAAAAGTGACATCTCATATTTTTGATGGGAATGACCCCAGACCCCCGTACGTGGGAGTCGGCTTCAATGACCCCAGAGCAGCACCCCTCCTTTACACACTCCTTGTTTCGCATCTGGTTCTTCCATAAAGGTTCAGGCCCCCTAAATCTGTCATGGGAAATTCTGAACTTGGTCCCCCACCTTTGAATCCTGCGCATGCCACTCCCAGTTAATGTTTTCTGTGTGGAACTACTAGACGTATCGTAGTACCAACGTGACAATGTCGGATCTACCCCTGACTTATGCAACGCGAAAAGGTATAACAAAAGGATTTTTAACAACAACCATGTTAAATTATTTAACAATGTGATTTGTAGCAACAAAGATTTAAATATGGTTAAAAATGTGATTTGCAACAACAGTGCCCTTCAAAAAGTTTTTGGAGGCGTAGTCTACAATGGTTATGACATACGAATGTTCACATAACAAAGTTTGGTGTTTGGCTTGCCGAAAATCATGTTGTTAACAATGTTCACATGTTATTCATACAAATCACATTTACAATTTTGTTGCTACAAATCAGGACTTTGATAACGATCTTTGCATGGTTGTTGCTACAAATCAGGACGTTGTTAACGAATTTTACCCTTTTTGCATTCCATAGTGACTTTGTTCTTAACTAGAGTTGAACAGGCCCTGCAGGGTATTATATAGTAACCAATCGCTTTGCCATTATAGTATACCCGGCTTGAAAAAAAAAAGTCACTTCAATTTCGCCGCTTACACTCTACGTTGCACATGGCTTATTATCCATGTTATTGGATTAGGATAAACGGAAAGAGGAATTAGGGTTTGATAAGCTACTTCACTATAACAGATGCACTTTGGATGAATGTGTATACTATAATGTACAGCAATTGCAATAAACTTCTCTGAAAGTAGATAACACAAATATATATTTTAGTGATGCAAACAATGGAGGACTAACTGAAAGTATAGCTTGTAACCTAGTTAATGAATACTATGCTTACTTATTGCACATCCATTTCTCATTGCTAATATTTTTTAATCACTAATCTCTCACATATGTATCCATGTATCAATCTAAGAATTTTTACTCTCAGGGGTCATATGTCAACAATATATTTTCCTCCAGTCTCTTACAATATACTGGGGGAGGGGTTCTCAGTTCCCTATTACAGAAGATCCACTGAGAATACACCCTCGAAAGTCTTCTCAGCCTCGTTGTCACACCGGAACCATTGCCAGAGCATAATCATAGGCTGTCACTTCTGTAGTCAATTGTCTGACGCTCTCTCATAACAAATTGATTTTTCTTCAGGCAGCATTTATTGTTGGTCAATAATAGACAAGGAAGCAACACCGAGCGGA
Source organism: Apostichopus leukothele (assembly GCA_010014835.2). Classification (NCBI taxonomy): domain Eukaryota; kingdom Metazoa; phylum Echinodermata; class Holothuroidea; order Aspidochirotida; family Stichopodidae; genus Apostichopus; species Apostichopus leukothele. The sequence continues at coordinate 83,769 of JAAAKB020000002.1, read as the reverse complement.
ATAACTTATTTGTTGGTGAAATGATTGTATGTACAGTAGAATTACAGTGGCATGTAGTGGTGACTCACCTTTTTGGTCGTGGATTATGGGACCTCCGCATGTGGGCCTCTTATGTCCATTCATATTCCATATGGTAATGGCGTCTTCCATCAACAATACTGCACTTCTAATCCAAACCCGCCTCGCAGCGGGACTTACACCCTGGATACTGATACAGGTTACCAGCCGACTGTCATCGTATGGCGGGAATACGCAGTCTGTTGTCAGACTTACAGATTGCAAGTCACGACGCTTGACTCCGTAGGCTCTGGCCAGATCGATGACCATAGTTAACTGCCCATGTGAGTCGACGTCACATGACGAGGAGCCCCACGACGTCACCTTGGTGTTTTGAGTTGGTTTCATTTGACGCCATTTATATCGCGGGAAACTATAATTAGACTTTGCACGAGAAAATTGCACACTGTTGGTATTGCCCATTATTGCACATGTATGTAATAAACTTCTATGAGATGGATGGCAAGAAAAGAAGTGTTAATTAAACTTGAAGAACATTTCTAGGGGATAAGTGATGCAAAGGGATATACTGGTGCCACAAAGAAACAGCATCATTACACCAGTGCGTTCTCTGCCCTCGTTCTAAGATCTTGTCACGCTGCAAAGAAATCAATAAAGAAAGCTATTGTGAGACGAAAGCCTAGGAAAAACCTTCTTTTGAAAGAGAAAGTTTGAGCTTAGCCCTGCTCTTATCTCATATGATGATCTCTTCAACAAAGTGGTGACATCTTCCACCTTAATTTAAACATGCGACAATACAAACTTCCCAAATAGCCAGCAAAAAAAAATAAATATCAGTCTGCTGTGGGTGGCAGAAATCATCCACTGCTATGGAATAAACGTAATGTATATTACTTGATTGGCAGAACTACTCTCCCTTTAGCATTCGCTAAAACAACATATACAATGAGATGAAGCCCATTCGTTGGCTTAACCAGCTGGGGGCAGGAGCCCCCAGTCAAATGTTTTGCCCCCCCCCTCAACTCCCCCCCAATGACATTGGTGGGCGAAAGAAAGTATTGGACGAAAATGACAAAATTCCTTAAAAAGCTCACTTTAACCAGTTCCCGGTTGACTTTAATCCGTATTGACCGGGATTCTCATCTATTCTGAACTATCAGCCAATTGCGTCTCAAGTTAAATAATATCCAATCATTTTGCTTTCTGTGATCGCTACGAGGCCCACACGACCCTCCCTTCGCTACTCACGCTACGTAACAAGATAACCTGCTACCATGCTTGTTATATCATGTGTATGGTTGAACTATCGTATTATCAACTGTCCGAAGTTTATCCGACACTGTTTAACATTTGGAAGCTGCAGCATAAATCATAATTATAGTAAATCATAGACAATGAGATAGCTCAAACTGTACAGACATTGTAATGTAAATAGACACTGTTTTTAATTAAGATTATCTCCCCCAGCAGGTGTGTTGATAAAGGCCCTTTTGTTTAATTATTACTCTGGTGCTAAAACAAGCCCTACATTGTTTCTCTTTTCATCAGTAGATTAGTCATCAGCCCTGGCAACATACTGTATGCACTTGCTACTGAATGTGCAGTGTCAACATGTTATGTAAAAGCAGTGCTAGTTGACCAGTGGCAACAGTTTATTAAAGTTAAGACAGGATGTTGCCATCTCCTGATTGGGCAGATTGGTTGCTACCCTGTACCTCTGTTTTAGTCCTCCCTATTATTCTTCCTGTTAAATGTATAAGCAGGGCACCCCTACCTGCCAAGCAGTGAAGATCACCTTTGTAGTTGTTTAGATTAATACCTATTACTGTGCAGAAAGTTTATGTTTGTATCAAATTCATCCGAATGCTGTTAATAGTCTAGCTTTCGAATATAAATACCTATATAAAATATTAAAATAACAGAACTTTGTCTGAAGGTGTCATCATTAGATTCATTACCATTTCTATAATTTACAAAACTCTTTCTGCCTCACCTTAATTTATTTGGAGGAAACTGGAACTCTATTCTGCTTATATACATATAATTTGGAGGAAACCGGAAGCATTTTATATCCTATTTACATGTGGGAACTGTGGCAGAACTATTTTTACTCCTTTTCACTGGATGGGAACATTTTCTTATTATTATGTTACTATGGAGACCCCAGCCGAACTATATCAATTGGCACCAGAAAGGAACAGAACTAGGAACCACCCTGCAACATATTTTACACAGAACTGTTTATTTGTATTGTTAAGTTTTTCGTTGGAGGAGCCCCAACGGTAAGGCTATAATTTTGTAACTTTTTTATCGGTAATAATACATTAATGTTATATTAATATAGTAATATATTATTATAAATTATATATATCTACTTAAGCCCCTGCACTCTGTTGTCCAGTTTCTTATTTATATGTGTCTGTAAGATAATGCTCAGGAGTCCTCATACTTCCTGAGCATTAGGATTTCCAAAGACCAAAGGTTATTGAGAAACTAACAAGAACCCTAGTGTTTGGTTTCCCTTACAGTAAGAATAGTCCAAACCAAAATGAGAACTTCAGACAAAACATTTGAACCCAATTGTCAAAATCCCATTGCTATACCATTTTTGACTTTTTAAATTGATCCAAATTCTAAACTTGTTTTGGCAAATAACAAATTTTACTGGAAAAAAATGAATCATCTAGTTATAAAGAAATACAAAGACTTTTGTAGACAAAGTGTGAACGATACCAGTGTTCTCCACTACCGGTTTTGTCCGGGCGCGGCGCCCGGAAAATATTTGAAAAGGCTGGCTACCGCCCGGACAAAAAACTCGGCCGCCCGGACAAAAAAA
>JAAAKB020000002.1:51425-73671 GCA_010014835.2 Apostichopus leukothele | reverse complement strand
TGTAAACATGATATCTCAATATTGGAAGCATGGGCACATCTCATACTTGGTATGATGGTGTATAACATAACTTAAATGAAGCCTATTACTTTTGGTGGTGGACTGGTGGTCAAAGGTCATTTGAATCCAACCAACCCCCAAACATTTACTTCACTCCCCTCTTACCTGTGTCTCTACACAAATGCACCTTCCTAAACATAATATCACAAGGGAAGCTTGGACAGATAGCATATTTGATTGCACCACATAGAGTATAAGAAGCCTAATGTTGTGGGTGGAGGTCAGTGGTTGTTTGAGTTCATCAGGGGTCAAATTGTGAAAACCATTTTTTTAAACAATAGTTCAACAAGGACAGATGCCATATTTAGTATTTTGATGTATCACTCTTAGTACAAGAAGCTTGTTGTTGAGGTGAATGGTCATTTCAGGACAGCCTGTGTCATTGTGAATTTATTGTTTGTGACATCACACTGCTTTTCACTTTATTACTATGTTGTACACCCTCACTATACATTTGCCAGATTCATGAAGAAAACTGCTCATGTTATATCATCGCAACCAAAATGCATGTGTTTGCATTCTGGTTCCAGTTGTACTTTGTACATAACATATTTTTTTTTTTTTTTTGCCCATTTGGTTTCCTGGATGTTTTATTTTTTTTTCTCAGTAATTTTGAAATGTTCATCATTGCAATTTGAATTATTCATTTGTTAATCTAAACTTTCTTTTAAGGAAAATTTTTTAAAACTAATCCTCAATAATAGTAGCAAGTCACTGTGCTTGATTTAACAGCTGTTTCCACTGACATCATATATCTACAGTAGATCTGTGTGTTCTGTGTGCTGTATGTGCTCTAATCCAGATACATGAAGAATTGGTGAATCTTCAGGATTCCATAGTTGCTTCCTGTATTTTAAAGCTTTATTACAAAGAAGTATTAATGATCCAAAGAAAACATATTTTGCCATCAAAATCTTGTGATTCATCGTATGATTCATTATAGATTACTTTATTTTTAAAACTTGTTTTGTTCAAATGTCTTGATGATTATCAGTTCAAATATTGTAATGTTATTGCTTAGTTAGGCTGGTTTGGCAAATGATATTGAGAGCAAAGATACTGAAATATTTTCCTGACATTGGGATAGCTCAACAACACTAGACCACAGTACCTAGTGCATAAGCAATCAAGAAATTTCCTGTCCTTAAAAAGCATTCTAGTATAAATAGATGCTTAAAAGAAAGACTTATGTGGGAGTTTTGGTTTTCATTGCCACTTTTACTGAAGACTGGCATTGATGGGTCGTAAAGCCTTCAAGAGTTGCTACCGTTGTGGATAAATTTGTGACTGATATTGTTGAAGTGTTACATTAATTATCTAAGTACAATTTACCTATCAGTTGACATTTGTGTTTCTCGAGGGTGAAGAAAATTTCTTTAAGAAGAGCACTGTAAAATAAGAAAAATTCATGAATTGATAGATGTGGCAAATTATGGATGTCTTCTACAGGAAGGAATTGTCTCCAGAGCAGTATGACACCCTTAGGACAAAGCTATTTGAAAAGATCTTTCTCTTTTCTACTGGCGAGAAGATTGTTTTGAGACGGCTCTGCGTGGCAGTGAGTTGACAGTCACATCTTAAAACTTCAGATAAATATATACAGTGTAAAAAGTATACTATTTGATGTTAAATTTATAAGATACTATACTATAAGTAGGCTGAGTGAAATGTCATAGCAAGTAACTTTTGTTTATTCACTCTAAGAACGACATTGTCGTTTCCATCACTTGTGTTAGATGCAGAAGGTTCTATTCAGTCTGTATGAATTAATATGAGTGTTAGCCATTACATAATTTATTTCCATTGATGTCATGGCATGCCATAATTTACCCAAATCCACATTAATATGTAAGTTTTGACATGTATATGGTGTTTTATTTGATGCAGATAAAATGTGTCAGATACATGGTGAAGATGGTTGTCAAATAAGGAAGTTGTTTTGCTATAAGTATGTGGTATCAGTCACACTTTTTTAATTGTGTTTGGAATGAAGGCATAGATATGGTGGTACTGGAAGTCTTCTACTAGCTTAATATTTAATGAACTCAGAACATGTAGTATAGATCTATAGCTTTATAATAAAGGCAAGCAGACAGAAACACTCCAGAAATCTTTATTGTGTCTTCCTACCCTTGAAGGGGTTGTGTTTAAATGGTTGTAGAAGAATCTTTGAGAATGTCAATTGGATATATATATCTTGACACCATTTGAGATATTTAGCTGGTATTTTTTTACTGTACTGACAACAGACATAAATTTGCTAAGTCTACAAAGTGTCTTCTTTGTTAATTCTTGTTCACAGCTCTCTGCCTTCACCCTTAACACAGCACCAGAGGTCTGGCCTGATGCCATTGCTGGCAGTATTGATACCTTTCAGCAAGTCAACTCCACTGGCTTAGATGTAAGCTTTTCATTATTTTGTGATAACACAACTGTACTTACCTACTCCACAGTTGAAGTTTAATGATGCTACCTTCTTTCCTTTGTGGTGAAAACTGGTTTTCAAATCAAGACGAGAGGACACAAACTGTAAACCAAAGTGTCACATCTGTACCATGTTAAGGATACAGGGTTGGGTGTTGCAGAATATTGAAACAGTATTTTTGCAATAATAGCACTATACATATTTTTTGTTCCATACGCACAAGTTATTGGAAGAAAGCTATAACAAAATTTTAATAGGTATGTGTGTTATTCCAACCCATTGTTTTAACTTTGTTATAATGTTTTATTGTTCAGTGGATGGTTTGTTGATAGCACAGTTAGCATATGTGTACAGTGGTCCTATAGAGGCTACATACTACTGTCTGGTTTAATCACAACCATCACATTTTGGTATGATGCTGTGTATATATTGTGATAGACATGAAACATGGGAAGACAGTAGTTTGCATACCCAACTCATCCTCTCTTATTTTATTGCTTTAAAAAATGGTGTGAAATCGATGTGGACATAAACCATATCCAGGGTATATTGTATGGTATTTTCAAACCTGGTTTGCCCTTTGCTATTGCTTGAAATAGGTTTTTCCTCATTTATGTGCAGCATGATGCACCGAAGCTAATTGTCTATATGTAAGCTGGCAAGTAATGAAGACAAAACCCATAATGGATGACTGATTTTGAGCAATTTTGGATCAACTTCAATGAATCTCTTTGCATTAGATGATGTACTGTATGCTTTGGAACATACATTAGCTATGGTAGGCTGATGAAGGGTGGGATCTATGATTTACCTGCCTCTAAATGGATTTCCCAGTTCTTTCAGCTGAACGCTATGCCACAGTCATATAGTTCGTAAACTGACAGAACCATTGCGGTTTATGTAGAGTAGCTACAGGGCATGCATAAACTTACATCGGTAGGGCAACTCTAATTACTTTAGCATCACCTGGAAGTTTCAGGGACTGAGGTGAAAGAGGGTTCACTGCATTAGTTTTCTTCAATAGGCAAATAATAAATAACTTGAATGGGTTTTTGGCAAAGGTACTGTGTTACGACACCAAGGGTCTATGAATGATCTCAAGATGAAAAATTGGCTGTTTGGTTAATACACTTACAAAATATTTTGAATTGTTGTTGGCATCTCAAATAGTTAAAAGAATTATTTCTACTGATATCTTCGCAGCTTTCCTTCAAACCCATTGTTTGAGTGACTTTGCTGAGAACTATGTAGGAACCTACAGTAAATGTGGATAGATGTTTGTATGGAGAATGTGTTTCAATGATAAGTTTCTTATATAGTTTTATGAGCAATAGAATTCCACACAAACTAATGTTTTATGTATAAACCCACAGTCAATATTCCTGTAATAGTTATGCTTGCCAGCACCTGTTGTACTTTATAAATTTTAAGTTTCTTGAACTGGTACTGTAGTTTGTGATAAATCCATTCAAAGTTAAATATTTTTGCCAAGTGGTTGATGAAGTGTGAACTTGACCTTGCAACAGTAAGTTATAGTTTTGAAAAGGCTGCCGTCCCATTGGTACCTTGGTAAGCATTGTTCGCTACGGGAATATACTGTATTATTCATAACCTGCTTTGGTGTATTTGTATTATGCGCTCTTGCAAAGAAGTAATTGTTTTTCTTTGCAGTTGTTTTACACCCACAGTTAGCTTTATTTATGTTTACACGCTTACCAACAAACACTGTTTCATGATTCTTGTGAATGTACATAAGTAACAGAAATTTAAAGTTCAACGAAAAGAAAAAGCTGGTCTGTATTTCCTATGTTCAAAACAAGCCCTAACAGTTCCACATATCATACACTGTTGAAATATTTAGTTTGTAGTATACATGTTGATGTGTTCCCATGCGATACGGTTCAAACTGGGCTGTATGGACCATTTGTGCCATTTTACTTTTAAATGTTGGACTAGGTGGTTCTATGTCTTGTGTGTTGTTTATGTACATGTGTTGTGGTATTAGCTAAACCTAGACTGCTTGGATCCGTACAGTTTGTCACTAAGTTTGTGGTTTTGTGCCTTATAATGAAGCCTTATAATTATCTTTGCTTCAAACCAATAAGTAAGCAATAGGATTGAGAGGCTCACTCACCTTTAGTTTGAGTTATTTACTCCTAATCTTTGAATAAGTTGACTTTCAGCATAACCAGAGGATCAAAACAGTACCAGCTTTTATTCAGGCTAAGGAATTTGGAATGGACCCCCCCCCTGCCCCCCCCAAAAAAATGTTTTGAAGTCTTATTTTAATATGTTTGGCAAATAGGTATCTGTACTATGCTTGTATGTCCTCCAGCTAGGTTGGATATATGGACACATAGTGCATCCATGCTGTCGCAACCATTGTAGTACCGTTTAACCTGTGATTCATATGAGTATGTATATGCTATGGTGAAGTGTTCTTTAGCATTTTGGGGATTATTTGTGATACATATGAAAAACCTCTCCAGGACTATTGCAAGTTACAAAGAGATGCCAAATACCTGCAGGAGTAAATTTGGATTAAGGCCAAGTTTTCATACCTCTCAAAGAATTCATTCACCCATGGTGGGACACCTGGATAAAATTAGCAAAAAATATTCTTGATGTTCGGATAAGTTTGTTTTAGCAATTTATTTCATGGAAAATGAACTGGAACTATAGATGGACTTGCCTAGTTTAATTTACCACAAGTCTGTATTATTTTGAAAGTTTGTATGCCTTAATTAGTTAAGTTCAGTAAATGAAATCTGGAATTCAGTTGAACAAGTTATATGTAAAGCTATAGCAAGTTTATAAAGGAGGAAATGATTGGTTTTGATATAACAATAGCTGCACAGGTCAATACTTTGATGCACATTGTAGTTTTGTATCTTTCTTTGTAAATTTTATAGAATCTTTATTGGATATCACATGTCTTATATGATTTTTTGTTTTTATTTAACAGGGAGTGAGAAGCTACATTGTTTTTAATTTATTTGTGACAAACTTACCTGTAAAAGTAACAAAGATTCATGCGACCCCTCATGTGGACACTCTACCTGGTACAAAGACAAAATTATGAGCTTTCAAAGTTGGAAAATATTACAAAAATCACTTTTCGCAACTCGGGCACGCACAAAATAGCTGTTTTGACCAAATTTCAAAGGGCCATATCTGGAAAATGGCATGGAGTATGATTTTACATTTTTGTATGTGTTCATTTGGGCCATACTCAATCATTCTTATGAAATTTCATCTAAATCTGAGAGGGTCACCTGGGGACCACTGGTTGATTTGATATGGAATGACCCTAACGTAGTATTGAAGGCCTATATGCCCTGGGCCCAGTCTGTTACACTACCTTACAATAGGTGCCTTCCTACATACGCTACATATCAAGCACAAGCACAATGATAGCAGTGAGATTCTGTAGTATTATTCTGCTAGTTTATTTATTGTTGTTCTATGTTGATTTACTGTTATTGAGAGTGGTAGCTGAATAAAACTATATGCAACATGTTTATTAGAGTGAAATTTGATGGCTTCATAAGTATTTCAATTTTATGGTGCTTCATATTCACTAATGAATGATTTAAAAGGAGTTAAACAATCTATTTTCAACAGATGCACACAATACATATTTCAGTTTAATTTGTTTTCTCTTGAATATGCAAAACGTTAAGGATCCTACTTGACATCCCATTCAATTTACACCATATCACATCATTTATCAAATCATATCCATCTCAGTGACATTGTCATGTCATTCATATATTACACTCATGTTAGTTCACATCATATTGATATGACACATTCCTTGACATATTCTTGCCAGGCTCATGTTCACACTGTATCACATTGCACTGACATCATTCACAGTCACATGACAATCCTCTTAATATGCCACATCCACAGCAGCTTATGGACATATCAGCTATAACTATAAGCTGTTACCTCCCATAGGAAGCAATGGCTATATAAGCTCTATACTACATTCTTACATTGATAATTACAGTGAAAACATATTCCCAGGTCTTAAATTTTTCACTTCAGCTTTCATTGTCTATTTAATACAATAGGGAATTAAATTCATGACAGAATCTGTCATTGTTGCTTGTCATGTCTGTTTGAATCAAGCATATCAGAATATTTTACTATATCATCTATTAAACAGATTAACAAGTTGTTCCTTGTCTTGTTATTTCTACAGGAGGTTCATAAATGTACCGCCTTATTGGAATTTTTGACAGTACTTCCAGAAGAGGTAAAACATTGATGTCAAGTTGCACTATACTTTTATATATCCACTATATCTTATAAACTCCTTAAAGAGTATCCACAGAAATGATCAGTTCTTGTTCAGTGATTGGTGTCTGCTTGCATTTAAATTATGTTGGTAGCATTCTCTAGTTGTTTCAAATCTGAATGTGTTGATACATCATTGGCATATTTCATTTTTCTAAATAATTCTCAGATAAACTGGGATGTTAATGATTGGAAAAGAGATTATCTCTTGTTTGATATCTCAACTGTACGATTGATTGATGTTGGTATTGATATTGGTATTACTATTGATATTGGTATGCTGCTGTCTCTATTCACAGTTTCATTCATCAGCCTTACCGCAGGGGCGGCGAGCTGCTGTGCGATCAGAACTACAGAAGGGCTTCCAGAAAGGTGAGGAGGCTTGATAGTATGTGGCTGCTAAATGAACATTATTTGCAAAAATAGTACATAAAATTATGAAATAATTCAAGCTCAGCTATAGCTTTGTGGTTGCCAATACCATTGATATTTTGCCTCACTGTAAAGATTTTAAATTTCTGAACCTTATTGCATCACTTTTATCATAAGTCATCGGTATCGGTCGTTTGTTATTTAACCTGCACTGTCTACCTACTTTGATAGACTTTCTTGAAAGCTTAGTATTTTTTCATATTGATGTGTCCAAGACATCAGTCTTTTACTGAAATAAATAGTTTGTATAAGAAGTTAGGGTTAATGCTTTTGATATAATTACTAGTGGGTCTTGTCACTCACATGTTAGAGGAGATGGATAACTTGTTCATCAGACAGTATCTTTGTTTGAAGGCTGAATTAGAATCTCAAGTAGGATTATCCTCTGCAGGGATAATCCTCCTTTGAGACAACATATTCGCATTAAATCCAAAACCGTATAGGAGTTGAGCTGTGTTGTGTTGTGTGGCAAGTAAAGTAAAAATTATCATATAAGAAGTTAATAGCAGTTGAAAAATGGTCACTCTACTTGATTCTGGGTTTTTTGTTGCTAAGTGTGGTAGGCTGATAAACATTTCAACCTAATATTTTACCTGTTTCCATGCCTTCAGTGATGGCTGTTGTCCAATCATTGCTCAGTCAAGCCAATACTCCTCCAGAAATACAGCTACTTTCCCTGAGATGTTTGGCTAGTTGGGTTAAGCTTGATGTTCCTCTCTTGGAGATGCAACCAATCATAGACATACTCTGTCAAATGATTCATAACCAAGATGTATTTGAGCTCTGCATTGAGGCATTGATCGAAATCATTTCACAACCATCTTCGCATAAGTGAGTAGATTGTATGTTTATTTACTTTTATTTTAATTAGATGCTTCTGTTTAATGCATAGCAAATACCATTATAGGTACAGGTTCATAAAGCCAGGAGTACCTGGCCCATATGGTTTACACTATTGCTTTATATAAACAGAGTGAGAAATAGCGTTGTGCGGTAGTGCAAATTACACACCACCGGTAGTGTTGCAACATGAATCCCGGTATCGTAATTACAACCAGGATTTTCCTGAACATTTTATCTATGGTTCAAAGCACTTAGTTACGAGACTGTCAATGTCATACATTCAATATGCATAGCCTAGGTCATGTACATACTCTTACACGCACGGTTATATAAAAAACAAACAAAATAACACGCTATATTAGGGCCTTTGTTTTTTAACATACACTTTCTAAAAGAAAAGCACAAACCTTGGAACAAAGCAACCCCCATCCTTCATTCAAACTCAACGTACGATATTAGATTAACAGTTTCGCACGTGGACAAAACTTTTAATCCGTACACAAACAGAAATTGGGGGTTCCCCACTATTCCATGATATTGTAATAGGGCAACCCTTCAAGTTCAAAAGTTCACAATGAAAAGTTTTCAACTATCAACAAGTCACCACGTGTTTGGAACTTCAGACAAGAAGAATGTAACATAGGGGCTACGTAAATACAGGATTATAAACTACTGTACATACATAAGAATAGTACAGATTTATTTATATCATTAATCGGCTGTTGTTTACTCCAGAAAATATACTTTCAATACGTATAATATCCATCTTTTGTACAAAAAGTTGCCAAAGATAACTATAAATGACATCCTGGAAACCCTCCACATTAGTAAATGAATCCATTCCATTACAGCAATCTCAAGATCCGTACTGCACTGTGTGTACCAGTACCGTACCCTAGGCTATAATAATATACAGTCCCAGGTAAAGATGGATTTAAGCTGGATATACTCCCTGTGGTTTTGGCTCAAAATTTATTAAATCTTGATAATTATTATATCAAAATGAGGTGAAATACATAAGGGTAAGATTTTGTACATGGGAACCTTCACAATCATCATTTTGAAGGAAGAATAAATAAATAAATTTAAGAATAACTTTGAGGTCCCGCACATGCTGAGCCTAAGTAATGTTAGATATTTGGTGTAGCCTAGGTCCAAATTACAACGTGGAAAGTCGATTTGTTAATATATAGGTCTAGGCCAGTACATAAATTGATCAGATGTTATTCGAACTAAGAACACAGAAACCAGAAATAAACGTGTTTTCTTTTCTTTATTTTAAATAGTAACATGTAGATATTTTTATGATGTCCGGGATTCCCGGGAATGATACCGAAACGAATGTAATAACCGGTTGTTTTTCCACTCCTGGTAGTATTTACACATATTTTTGTGATCGGGACTAGTCAATACCGGGATCGGGATTCACTTGACTACCGGGATCCCGCACAACGCTAGTTAGAAACCCACCTCATCCCCACTTCCCCTTGTAATTATCTCATTTCTTAATTGTTGATGCTAACCATTTCAAGCTATCAGCCTCTCTCTGTAATTGAAGTTGTAGGGTACTCTCACCAAGGTAACAGGTGTACAAGACTTAAACTGTTCATGCAGTAGCCGCATGGTTTTTGAGATCTATTTAACATACTTTAGTGTAATGCTTCCTTCTATATAGTTTGTCCAAGTCCTGTTTTCCTCTTTGGTATTTCAATATTTCTTGTAGTTTCATATTTTCATAATTATTGAAACTGTTTCTGATGATAGGTATCCTGATACTATCCGGAAGTTACTTGGTCATCTCTTGCTTGCTAAGGATATGTTGAACAATGCAGTAGATAACAGAGACATGGTATGTTACTTTTACGACCTTAAGATGGTTTCAGATCACAGTCCCAGTCATCAGGAATGTAGGTGTATTCCTGCCAGATGTAAACTGGTTAGCACTGGAGAAAACATCTCAAGAATTTGAGGTTATAAGAAATGATTATGGAGGAATTTGTGAAAGCAGCATTTTGCATTAATTTGGAAGATGTTTCTCAAATAGATTACCATGTACTGTAACTCATATTAATTGTAAGTTTCATTTCAAATGATCAAGACAATTTGTTGGTTTGTGAATCAGTGTGTGTTTAGTCTGGTCACAAAACTGCTTTAATGTTAATATCTCACCTCCCTACATGTAATGTATAGGTGAGAAGTCTGATCAAGTGCAAGCTTGATTGGTAGGTGCCTGACCATGTAAACTCATTCCTGCTGATTGATTACATAGGTCAGAGGTCAAGAAACATAAAAATTGTTTTATAGCCATATTCTGCTTGTCAGCATGTATGAAAAAGGCATTAAACCACACGGTATGTAGATAATGATGATACAAATTTAAAATAGAACAGGTTTAGGTATTTAGGGTCGACATCAAAGGCCAATTGAGGTCAAAGGTGAAATTTGCCTAAATTGTGTGAAAAAGTGTGTCCTGAACCCCTCCTAGACAGTAAGAATGATCATGTTCAAACTTGGTTGGTAGGTGCCTGACCTTGTAACCATGTATCTAACACCAGAGGTCAAAGGTCGAAAAAACCTAAAATTTGTTTTTAAGCCACTTTCTGCTTGTCAACATGTAGGAAAATGCTATTAAACTACATGATATGTAGAGAAAATGATGAGACAAATACTAGAATATTCTTCTTTGTATGTTGAGGGTGAGGTTGAAAGGACAATTTAGGTCAGAGTGGAATTGGCCCAAATTTGATGCCTTGCATCGAACAACATTGATGGTTAACTACTACTAAACTTTAAGCTAAACTTTATGTAAACAAAACTGAATACCAGCCTAATAACAAAGATAATAACCAGCTGCATTCAGAAGTAAGTAACCCAAGAATCGCTTCCATAATGGAGGAGAGGAGATCTGTAAGTCCATGGATTACTCTCTAGTTATAACTGTAACATGCTTGCATTAGAAAAGATAGGACTGTATCTTATAGTTTGATTATTACCAATTGTAAGTGAAGAAATGAAGTATTCAATCTTATATTTAGCTTAGTATGAGGTCAATCTTTCATTTCCAAGGGAGTACAAAATAAATAATACCAATTTATTTTGGTAATTTTGTTTTAAAACTGAATCAGGCAAGTAACAATTCAGTGCCTTTAACAATGAAAGCAAACAAGAATCCATCTTTTAAGAAAATAAGAAAGTATTTACGTGAAAGACTTAAAGATTTTCCTTTGTACCCGTTTAGGACATTGTGGAAGGATTTTGTCGTTTGATGGTATCTTTGGGTGAAAACCACTCAAAGATCTTAATAACTGAATGCACTGGTAATGGACAACAAGCTGTGGCAGAGTATATGAAAATAGTTGTTGTAAGTATGTTTTCAGTGCCAGTATTCATTCTTAAATGTAAGAGAAACCATGAATCTCAGATCAGACTGGGGTTGACGGAAATAGAAATTTGTGGGAAATATTAAGAAAGAACACAAGATGAGAGAGAAAAAACATTTCACTGGAATTACATATGACAGAGCATTACATGTAGAAACAAGAAAGGTAAGGGCCACTTGGTATAAACAGATTTACATTGACTTGTTTAGGGAGTTGTGACAAAGAAGGTTGATAGTTCTAGCTAAATGACAAACATACATATAGTGCAGAGTTCTTATGTAGATGCAACCTTAGGCATCTTGGTTCAGACAAACTTAGAAATGGCACAGATTGATAAGCTCATTTGAAATACATTTCAGAAATTTCTGTCGTAAGATAAATCAGTGTTTCCTTCTATTTTAGAGATAAAACCGACATTGTGATTTTAGGTTAATCTGAAATGTGTACAGCATACAGCATCAAACTAATCAACAAATTGAAATGAGCTAAAGTTAGAGTTAGTTTCCATACTGGAAGGTCACAGAATTGTGTAATGAATGTTAGGACCCTGCAGTCTCTGTTTATGTGATATAATTAATCATGGCTGAGTAGTAGAACTTATCTGGAGATAATCCAGGAGTGGTGCACTCAAATGTGACTCGTTAATAATTTGTTTTTATGTTCTGTATAAATGGTTGCAGGATAAAGGTGCATTATAAGAGTTCTTATATGTGGCTTCCCCTATTTCTATATGATTTCAAGAGAGAGAGAGAGAGGGAGTAACTGTAAAAGCAAGCATTGTTGAAATGTATAATTTATTCCTTCTTTCGTAAGGGATTCTACTTCAAGTTTCTCCATACCTGTCCTCTGTCTAACAATACAACAGAAAGCACACTTGACACAAACAAACAGTAGATAATGTGAATCAACTGTTAAGTATATTCGTCTTTGCTACTTACCAGCTAATCAGGTACATATACTGAAGGTTTGTCTTATTTTGCAGGGTTTCTCTGTCATATCTGGTCATTATCCGGTAGATGAAACAATCAGTACCATACCTCTCATATTCTGGTACACGCTACAGGTAAGTGCAAAACTTGTCAGATATAAACTTGTCAGATATAAAACTTGTCAGAAATAAATACATGTGCAAAACTTGTCAGATATAAATGTGTTTGTATTTGAAAGTCTTTTAATTCAGAGACAAATGTTCTTCTTGTATGTGTCATTCTGCAGATTGTTTATGGTCATGCCTACTTAATTCTCCTAGGCACCCCCCAATATACTCACAAAACTGACTTGTATTTGTGAATTTGTAACTCTGAGTTTTAAACTACTTGAAATTATTGTCTCATGATAAACATAGATGTAGTTTGTAGCCAAAGATATTGCAGGATGCCTAAAATAGTTTTCATTCAAACTTGCTTTTAAATTAAATGAATGAGAACGGATGAATACATCTTCCAATACAAACAAGGACTAGAGAAGTAACATAAACAAGTGAATGTGCCACAGAGAGAACTGAATTATTTATCAACAGAACTCAAATTCTTCAGATTTATGAATGATCTGATTGGTTAGAGTGACATAGAATCTGATTTATTCTGTGATAAGTATGTATTGGTTGTGGATACATTAAGACTGAGGTATATGATTTATTTAGTAAAATGTAAAGTGAGACTGATCTCGCTAAAATGAACAAATATTATGTAACCATCTAAAGGTTGATGGTACATATTGTTTTACCAAAATGAGAGCTTCACTAGTGATGCCATAGTTAGCAGTTAGGTGGACTTCATTATGTATAGGCTTGACTAGTGATGCCTTAACTGTTAGGTGGACTTTATTATGTATAGGCTTCACTAGTGATACCTTAGTTAGCTGTTAGGTGGACATTGTTATATATAGGCTTCACTAGTGATGCCTTAGTTAGCTGTTAGGTGGACTTTATTATGTATAGGCTTCACTAGTGATGCCTTAACTGTAAGGTGGACATTATTATGTATGCCTTAGTTAGTGATGCCATAGTTAGCTGTTAGGTGGACATTATTATGTAAAGTCTTCACTAGTGATGCCTTACTTAGCTGTAAGGTGGACATTATTATTTATAGGCTTCACTTGTGATGCCTTAGTTAGCTGTAAGATGGACTTTATTATGTAAAGAGTTCATGCATACTTTGCTTTGTTCCAGTGAAGTTGGTCTTGCTAATATTTACAACAGATTTCTGTGAGTACTTTTGGGCTGCAACTTTCAGGCCTTGTGTTCTTCCGATTAACGTTTGTCAGAGGAGACAATGTTTCTCCTTTAGTTCTAGTCCTTTAGTACTCCCCCCCAACATGCAACCTCTAATGTCAAAACAGGATTTGTAAATTAGTGCATTAGTTGGTATCAGCTGGATCTTATAGTAACCCTCCCCTCCAAACTACCTGGATAATTAAAAAAGGGAGGAGAAAGAAATAAAGAATAGGAGAAGATATTGGTCATTGTTGTATTTGATGTATTAACAGGAGCAATGGAACCTCTGTTTTATATTTATTCTCAAGCTTGGCGAAGAGCACAAGCACCTGTATGCAACTAGTTAAATTTTCTGTAGTAATGGATATGTGGTTTTAGATTATACCCAGTTAGAAAACCAGATAATTACTTGAATATATATTTATACATAGATTACAGAGGTATCAACGTACAGTATGGTCACTACAAACATGGTACAAGTTAATATACTGGACACGGACATGACCTTTTGTTTTGTCTTTTTTGTTCTCTGCTCAACTGGTTTAGGACTCTCAGGTGTTCTAAGAAGACTCATGAACAGGTTGTTGTCTAATGAGAACTATACCTATATAATGGACCTATATCAACCCTTATAGTACTCGCTAATATCTGCATAATCCACATATCTTGAAGAATTTGTTCAATTTTTTTGTATTTTGCTTGCTATAGTCTTGGATACTTGTTTTCTTCATTGCAATACATATGCATTAATGTGTGTTGTAGCGCATGAGTGTGAGTCATCGCTCTAAGTTATCTTACCCTGGGGAGAGTTGCACAGACTTAATATGTGGTTGCATATTTAGATAGAGATGGTAATACTAATCCTGATATACTCTATAACATCCAGAGCAAGCAGAGTTTGCACCAAATCATGTCATTTATTTGTACAACTTTAAACAACTTCAAGGTGATAGGCTCTATGTTGGCAGAGGTCTCAATGACTGATACACAAGATTCAAGCACAACTTGCATGCAACTTCATCATTGTGGGTACATCTTCATTGTGTCCTATACTCTTTTTGTGGTTCAACTCTAATGAACTATTTCTATTAATTGTCTGTCTGTTTAACTAATCCCAAGAAGGTTTTAATTTAAAAGTGAAGGAAACAAAAATGAAGTCATTGCCAGTATAAACTGACAGAATATTTGGTTAGATTTGTAATGCAGAAAAATAAATTATTGCAATATATAGATTACATCAGACTATAGCTGGAATTTTAAATAGAGAGAGGAAAGGCAAAGATTTTCACGTATTGAATGTCAACAACCATTTTAGGTAACAATGGAGCGTTATTGAAGGGTAGCTTGTCTACCATGTGTTTCATCTGCAAAAGACTAAATTGAGTAACATGCAACAATTCCTTAGGACTTTCTTGAAAGCATGCGGCAAATGTTGTGATTTTGGCTAGATCACAGAGAGAAAAAAACAAAGAAAAATATGATTATTTTTTATTTGTTGGTGTACTTTATCTGTTTGTCTTTGTTTTCTTCATTTGTTTATTATACATTTAGTCAAGTGGGTACTATCAGCAACATACTCTGGCATGCCTTCATAGTAAACATTTTGTTCATTATCATATGTACCGACTTTCCAATCAATTATAATTTTAACCTTAAATCATATTAAATCAGAATTTATGCAGTATTGCTGATATCACAGAACAGATAGACAGTTCAGTATTGTCACTTATATATTCACATGCTTTAGGGTTCAGTGAAAGTATACTATTTGCTGACTCTTTAACTTAGTAGTTGAAGAGATAGGGAAGTCTTTCATTTAAGAACTGTTTTGAGAAATATTTTTCTAATGTGGAAATGACAAACTTATCATGATGAAGAATTTTTGATAACTGTACCTAAGAAATTTTGCATAAATCTGCAACCTTTCCTGTCTTCCAAAGTGTGCCAGTGTATTGTGTCTTAGCTTATTTGCTACTAATAGTTTTGTCAAAGCCTTGGAGATGCTCTGCGTGTTTTTTTAAGGGACTGTTTATCACTTTACTCCCAAGAAAAGTTGCCATTAGATTTCCTTTATGTGATAGTCACTCTCAGTGCAGACATCTAGAGAGCGAATGTGATAATAGTTTTTGTTGTAAATCAGAAACTTCCTGGCAAAAGATACCATTGATAAATAATGAACAAACTTTACCTGCTAACAATTTTTCAAGGTGAAATTGAATTTGTTTGTTCAATCTTGTAAATTTACCTGTTCTGATTTATACTATGGAGGTCATTTGGAGTATGGTGTAGTTGATAATATATGAAGGTATGTAGGTAGATGTAATGTTATCTATAGGATTTTCATTCTTATTTCATTGAGTGTGTTGGTAAGCTATGTCCTTTAAGAGATGATCACGTTTGGTGACAGCACTTAATTTCTGCTTAAATTGACCTGACTCACTTTACCTAAGAGGCTAACATGATTATTAAAAGCAATGCACTCATACATGGAAGAGAAATCTCACAATATGTAAAACAGTGAATGTTGTTCTTCAAGAAATAAAAAGAGTAGAATAGTCTGCAGCTGCTCACCACACTATTGCTTTTATATTATACCCGTTTATATGGAAACTGATTATTTTCACTATTAAAAACAATTAATTTAAAACACTGTTAATTATGTTTATTACTTCTGCCAATGATATATCATTAGTTGTTTATACTAGATGTACTGAATGACTGTATAATTAGTTACAGGTTGATGTTGGTATTGTATAGTTGTGGAAGAGGTCTAACATAGTTAAATGTTCAAGTCTTCCCTACTTGTTTCAACAATCTTGTGGCAAAGCTTTGTTCATACTGTCTGCTTGCAACATACCATTGCCTCCTCTGATCAGGTGTACCACATATGAAGGGTGACTCCTGTGAGAATTAAGCATTGTTACCTTCTAGTGTAACAAAATAGAGGATTTAGTGTTATTGTATAGTATTATATCATGTTTGCTGGAAGATATGATTCAAACTGTTTTAATAAGGACATGTTTACAGTGTTGTTTGCTCTTCTATTCAAACATAATTGTTACTGCAAATTCTTTGCTTGCATATTCTATAAACATTTTCAAAGGAGAAAATCTAACATAAACCTACACTCATCAACAGAGGCTCATGGTCAGTATGTTGTTTATTGTACAGTTCAAATAGGTCACTGATATTTACATGATGCAAAAGAAACTTGTATTTGTCATGATAGGCTCAATACCTCAGATTCGTGTGAAGAAGGTCCTTTTATCCAGAATTTCTCACATATTTTGAGAAATCCTTTGCTATACTTTGTTGACAGACTGTATCCTTAAGTGTGATAGTATCAAAGACTTATACATCCCCATCTTTCACTTCTCTCAACAGAGGTTTATTTCCCTACCCTTCCTAAGCTGACCGGTTTCCAACTTCCTTCCCCTTCCCCACCTTTCTTCCTTCCTCTAAAAGGAATTTTTGTCATAAAACTTCAGCTGAGTAGTATGGGCATCATGAATGACAAAAGGACCTGCCTGATTTCTCTTTATTCATTTCCTTGGACAATTGCTTGTCCACCAAACATTCCAAAATAACTCCCGTCTCTCAGCTTTAATGATAGTCTTTGTCTGTGTCATAGATGCAGAGTTAGTACCAACATGGAGGTAAAATAGACCATAGCAGCTCAGAATGCATTTTCTTGCTGTGTTCTTTTGTTTCTGCATTCAACATTGTTCATTATTGTTATTGTCTTCCATTTAGGATGAAATCTTGAGTTGCGATAAGGACCATTTTGTGAGGTGTGTTCAGTTTTTTGTGCCATATTATTATGAGTTAATCGAAGCCCTGTTGGTGAAGGCACAGTACCCATCAGACAAGGAATACACATCTTGGACTCTTGGTAAGTATATTGAGCCAGGTCTTTTAAAATGTATGCTAAATTGGATAATCATTGATAGGTTGGCAATATGTGTCTAATATGTGACTATTATCTCTTTCGTGTGAGAGTTTCGAAATTTTACAAGAAATAGCAGTGTCGTCAGCGTACTTAATGACAGAACAATTCGAATTTGACTGTATTTCATTAGTATACATTGTAAAGAGCAACGCCGAGAGGGGACCACCTTGCGGAACACCAATTTTGATATTGGAGGTATCAGAGAGACCTTTGTCAATCTTGACTTGTCTGGACCACCCCTTTAGGAAGTTTGCAAGCCAGTGGGTTAGCCATGGTTCGATGCATGTTCTCTCTGTGTCACTATTTGCTGGTCTGTTTGCAGTTTCTATCGCCGGTGTAATATTGTTTAAAGATCACAGTGTAAGGCACAATAAGCGCAAATTGGTACCACTTGAAGAAAGGGGAACTCCAAACTTACCGACTAAGCACACTTTTGTGAATCATAAGAGATCCTTAAGAAATATACAAATAGCATCCTTGGTGAATATTCAACCAAATATACTACTTGAATTACCACTGATGAATTGAGTTGAACGTTTATGTTAGTGAAGCAAGGGCATAAACTTGAGGCACTTATTCGGATTATTGGTAGCTTATAATTGTACTGTCACCAAAAGATTCACAAATCTTAAAACAATCTTTAGCAACTTGTGACTTGTATTACTGCCGACTGTGAATTGTAAAGACACAAGTTACGTAACTATTTTGTAATATTTGTGGCAGCTGTGGTAACTTGATTTACGGTGAATCCCTCGTGGCAGCGTCATTCCATTCCTCGTGTAAATTTTCAATGATACTGGCATTTTCAACAACATATCTCCTGGGGACAGACTGCTTGATCATTAAGTGTTTATTATGCAAATGATAGTCAGTAATTGAAGAAAACCAAATTTTACTTTCCCTATGAACATAACAACAATATGCAGGGTCTCTTCCAAAGGTGATGAAAATCAAGGAACACAATATAGCAACCCAAGGGAGCCAAACAATCAGCATGTCTTACAAGCAGTTCGTATCGTCTGTCAAACGGAGCACAGATGTACAACAACAAACACTCTTAAAATGAAATACACTAGAACGAGGGGCCGTGTCAAAGCAGCTGAAGTCAGATGAAATATATTGTAGATGTTGTGAGAAAATACCATAGAAATTGATATCAGCAATATAGTTGTAATATATAGTACTATATATACCCAGCACCAGGTTGAGTATGGACAATGAATGTATGGTACATGACATTTCAGATTGTCTTGACGTTATTGACAAAGAAATGTATGTTTCGGTTCCTACAGAGCATACAGAACATACCGGTATTCTCTACAGTGGTGGTTGAAGGGACTTCTAGTGCTAACATACGAAAGAAGATATATCTCTTTCATCACGGGCACTGGAAAACTGCCTTCAGATGATACTGCTATCATAAACATTTATATGACTACAAGGTTAGTGACTGTCAATATCGTTTTCTCTTTGTAGGTCGTTTATAGTACTCATTTTCTCCTTTATAACATAGAAACTCATTAGTTAACCGTCAATGCTTACAACTATTGCGAGGTTATATTATCTTCTATGTATATCATTTTTCTTTAAATAACACTGTAATAATTGAAGTGAATCGTGCCCGATAAACAATGTTCATTTTCACCGTCAAACCGTGATAATTTGTATGAGCTAGCACGTAAAAATAATTATAACATACATACATACATATACTCCCATTTTCATAAAAAAATATATATATAAATCTTTATACAGAAAAATATGTACAAGAACCACATCATGTAGCTGCAAAATCTGTATAAGGACAATCAATTGCGATATTTATTTTATTGCAAGAAACATGCCGGTCAGCAAAATTTACAGAAATATTCATTTCGTTAAAAAAGGAATTTCTTTGAACACGCGAGTTCTCTTGGTTCATTTTGGTTCTTGCATGGACATACTGTTCTTAACGATTTCGTTTCCACCACACAGTTTTCTGTGCATGTTCATCAGAAATGAAAGATTTTTGTATAACTGTTACCTTCTTTTTCATTATCTGATATAAGTAATATGACAGTTTGCTTTATATGGGTTCAAAAGCGTGTCTATACCCAGAACTTTATGTCTTAATTGAATTTTCAAAACGCATGTCTGATTGTGATATTGTGTGAGACACCATTTATACTCAATTTAAAATTATTAAAGAAAATACAAAATGCTTTTTGATTAAACTTGGTTAAAGTACATTTTTTCGAACTATCAATTGGAAAAATAAAATATAAAGCCGTTAAGTTTGATTAAAATTCTGCTTAAAGGTTATCTTCTCTGAATATATTCTGTTAGAAGCTGGACAACAAACAAAACGAACAAGCATTATTAACAAGCAAAAGTAAGAAAAACATGTATAATAATGATCCCTTTGGAAGCAAGTGTATATAAACACAGTAATGCAACATCAATTGCCTAATGAAATCAAACGTAAACATAGTTAAACGCTATGAACAAACCCTCCAGTAGAATATCTACAAACTAGTACAAAACCGACCATATATAAACAAACATATATAGTGAAAGCGAT
This sequence comes from Apostichopus leukothele, assembly GCA_010014835.2. Taxonomy (NCBI): domain Eukaryota; kingdom Metazoa; phylum Echinodermata; class Holothuroidea; order Aspidochirotida; family Stichopodidae; genus Apostichopus; species Apostichopus leukothele. The sequence goes on along the minus strand of JAAAKB020000002.1, from coordinate 53,502 downwards.
TTTAATTATATTGATCTAATAATTTTCTTTTAGTTGAAACGCCTGTTTTCGACACTAGAGACCGGAACACTAGAAGGGTGAAAAGGCTTTGACGATGGTAGATTATATTTCTCTTTTGAACCGGTGGGACTTTTCCTGAATGTCATGGGCGTCAATGGGCGATCAGGGCAAAAGATGCAAATCGCTCTCCATTTTTTCCGGAAGATAGGGTTCCTCATGCAGTATAACATAAAGATCAGATAACCATGCATGCTGTTGAACGTAACAAAGAGCATCTGGAAAATGAAAGAAGGGATACTCCCAGCGGGGATAAAACAGACATATCCCAAGCCCCAAGTAAGTCCCAACAGTAAGAACATGACCACTGCGTGTTGAAACCTCTTCAATCTTTCTCGTTTCGCGTGCTCTTCGTTAAGTGTCTTGCCCGGAACACTTTTATTAAGCTTGAAGATCACTCGAATGAAGACAATTATGTTGAAGACCAACATGATGGACATCGGAATGCCTACACCACCAAGTACAGGCCACGGGGCACTTACGAAGCATCTGTAGGGAAACATCACGCATGAGTTGGTTAGTATATTCGATTTAATGTAAAAGAAAAACGAAATCTAATCTGATTTGATCTCTAATGGTACGGTGCTTCACTGTAAATAATGACTTGGACCAAAACTTTGAGAAACTAGATCAACAACCTCAAGAGAAAAATGATAATGCAACACTTCCTGAAGTTTGAACACAAATATCAAGTTACAGTTTAAGGAACAATGGTTTCTTTAGTATGTTCCTCAGAGTAATGACGTTAATAGCTTGCGGATCTTTAACTGACTGATATTACTTCTTCCACTATCTAAAGCTTGTCAACGACAGGAACTGCTTGCTTAATTGCATCGTAAGATTCATGTTGAGTGAGGCTATTTGGTGCAATATATCTACCATTTCGTCATTTCATGTATGAAAGTAAAGCCAGGATGACACCTTTCGGGATCAATTTGTACACATATGGCATAGTTTACATTTTGAAACTTTCCTTTATTGGATGTGATATAGTATCTGACCAGAGTGACCTCGCGCTACCACTGATCTAAAGGTCAACCACGTCATGGAACCATTATCTTCTAATCGATGCGACAAGATTAAGAACACACCACGCAACAATGGTGATAAGATAAGAAATGCCTGATCAAAATCTAACATAAAACTACGTGTGGTACACTTCTACGTGATTTCTGCTGTGTTGAACACTTAATACCCAAATCATAGTTTACCTTTAAATAAAGCACACTGGTATGTCCCATAATTTATTGATCACTAAAACCAAATAGGATACTTTTCAGACATAAGCCCTATGAGGAATTTTTGCGCGATGTTTGGCCTCCCATGACCACAAATAACATTTGATGAAATTGTCACCGCCTTAGAATACGTTACAACTTCATACATACAACAAGTCTGGAAGAAACTCTGCAAAGGACCTGCGAGCATGGCTGTACAACCATTATTGACAGAGAGACGGAATACAGAGATGGAATACAGATGTATGGAATACAGTAATGATTGCATCAAGTACAGCACACCACACCCATATAATGAACAGTTATGAACGGAAACTGCTAGCTAACGCAACCGACAGAGGGGCGATGTCATTTTCTGAATTGTCATTCCCTCGAACTAAGCGAATGGGCCAACATGCTAGCAAGAAAGTACACCAACGTGGTTGTGTGATTTTTTTTAAATACACAATATTAGGGGAAAACATGATTAGATGGTCGATTACATAATCGTCGATTGCATAATGCATCATGAGACATTAATATTCGCATATATTACGTCATAAGGGTACCTAATGGGCAATATTGGTTATAGGATATGTGTACCGTATGGTCAGTCTTCCACAACCATTGTTAGTCTAACATATTTTACAAACAGTGTTAAAGGCATTGAAGACTCGCCCCAAACCGCGTGCGGCCATCTGAAAAAGTTAACTTTCCGGTGCTTGCAAGTGACGTTTTGTTCGTGTCGCTACAAAATGCAGACAGTACAGTAATGAATCGTGATAACTTGTTATCTTTAGCTT
>JAAAKB020000002.1:22117-44795 GCA_010014835.2 Apostichopus leukothele | reverse complement strand
TTATTGTTACTCATGGTCGTAAAAATAGTACTCCTGGTTGTAAAATAGCAACTGCGCATGCGTAATCGGCAATTATTCTTACGACTCGTCGTAACAATAGACACTTCCTATTTTTTAGTAATTTATCCCATTGCAACATACGATGCAAGTCACTTAGCAGATTGCTACACAATTTGTATGTTGCAAGTTTGTAAACGCTAAAACATAATAGTTCCAATACTTTAAGAGATCCATATTTATTTCAGTGTCTCTCCTAAATCAACAGGCACTTGAATTTATTGTGACAAGTGCAAGAGACGACCTCAGATTTGAATAAAATAAAAAACCTTCCAGTTTAAACATTTTCCCAATGGTACAGTGTTTGTGTGTCAGCAAAAAGAGGTTTCAAATTTTAAACCTCCTGTAATCGTTTGCTGGGCTAGTTTATAATAGTATTCCCCCACTTCCCCAGTTAAGTTGGCTGCTCTAGTTTAAGTCTTCCATACCATTCTACGAGTATTACATTTGAGGTGCTCCTATCACTGCAAGTCTAGTTAATAATTGGCTGGTCCAATTAAGAGCATTTTCAAAACATTCCATATAATTCCATGCTATGAAGCACTCTTCCCACTGCAAGACTTTACTATCCTTAATAGTTATATCAGGTGTATTCTTTGCAGAAAAGGGTGATTGTTTCATGGAAGTGAGAATTGAGAAACATAAAATGAAATTACAATTTTTTGTACTATGTCACTGTTGTAAAGTTGCTTCTAAGAGGTCTCAATTTCTATTAACTTAATAGGTGATTTTCAAAGAATTTTCACAAGTACTTAAAATAACACAAACAAAAGTAAGATTAACTCTTGTATTGTAATACGATTAGTCGGTGAATTAGCAAATTTACTCCATGTCCCACTTTTCTTTTAATTCCTCAGTGCCAATCATCCAAGATGCTGAAGATGTGCAATGTAACAGTAAGTACAATTATGTTGATCTCCCGTTGTATGTCTGTTTTGTTGAATTTATTTGATCATCCATGTGAAGTTAAAGGTAGATGGTAGCATTATCGTAGGTGACAATGTTGCTAACTTATATCATATGCTGTCAAAAGTAGTATCAAAATGACAAGTAAAATAAATTCAGTATCACACAGCATAAGTTTGCCAACAAAGTTAAGTTGAAATTCAAATCTTGGTGTGGTGGATTTCTGTTTTGGGAAAATATTCTGTTATAGTTGCTTATCACTGTATCTCATTTATCTGATTAATTCTGATAGACTATGATTAATTAGTATCTTATCAATTAACAATTAACTCTCAAGTATTTACTTGATGAAACAATGGTGCTTATTATCAACTTCATGCATGACCCAAAGGGTCAGGTTTGTAATAAGATTTTTCATCTTGATAAATCTTAAATCCTGTTTCCTCATAGTTTTCATATAGAGTCATTACCTGATTTCACTGTACGTGTTTTGTGAATGAGATTAGTTGGAAGTCTTTTAATTGTTCTATGTGATACATACCATCATATGCTCGCATTGTTCTGTCTTCTCATTGGTTAATAATCTCTTAAATTAATAATCTTTTCCATAGGTCTTTTCCAGTATAAAAAGGAATATGTATTCAATTACATCGGTACCACAGAAACAGGAATCGTAGGAACTCACGATGTTACCTCAAACACCAGGATCACTTGTGATCATGTAGTCATCAGAGTACCTCAGAAATGCGTAGTTGTACTGAACATAGGACAATGTGAAATTACACCGGCAACAGACCAGGTAAGGAACAGCTCACCTCCATATATCTTGACTCATCTTTCTCTTATTGTAAACTGCTACAATTGCTGTTTCATGTTCAATTGATCAAATTTCATTTTCCATAACTCCAAGACCAGTCCATAATATCACGAACAGTGTCATTATTTTTGTTCAGTAAAACACAGTTTGTTTGCCTCAGTATGGAAATGGTATATTTCCATTATTGCTATAATTCAATGCACTATGATCTTGCAGGTTGAAATTGAATGCAATAACAAGAGGAAATTGTATATGTTATATTTACAAATGTTAGTTAACTTCAAGAAACATTCTGTACTGAGTGTACTCTACACTGTTATGATGACAAAAGGTGTGTCCTTCCCTTAAAACATTGCAATAGACTTTACAGACTGTAAGAATGTCTGTATTCATTTCTTTACAGACAAGGGCATTTGCCCAGAATCTGGAGCGATATGAACTTATGGCACATGTCAGCAATGGTTTGATGATTGAAGTGCTCCCTCATGTTGATGAGACTATGGAGGTCCTCAATGTGAAGAAGGGTATTCTCAGTGCTCTACAGATGGAGTGGACTGGCTCTGTTCAGGAGGAACTTGTCTCAGATCAACTGTCCATCCATGGTAACTGCTCAGCTACTACTACTCATGTTCCAAATTCTGACGAATTCACAGAAGAATTTTTGGTGACAAGAGACCTTAGCAGCTGTACCCAGAAGCCCTTCAAGACACCTCTGTTGTGGTCTGGACTTGCCTACTTGCAGAACATGGTAAGGAAACAATGATATACCAAACAGAGTATAAATAGATAGATTGATAGATATAGCTATCAAATTAATCATGGATACAAGTATTTATTTAAAAATGTTCATATATGCATACTAGGATAAGTAATGGCGTATTTGATTCCAACTGTGTTATATCCTAATATTTATTCTGGGTTATGGAAAGTCTGCATATTGCTAAGGGAGTGTATTTAAAAGCTAATGATATTTTTCGAGATTGATATATGACATTAATATTCAATTGTTTTGCAGCTATGACAAATGTTTCTCTTTTATTTGTAGAGCATTGGAAGCAACCTGCTCAACTCCTCACAACAGTGTCGCTATGAGACTTATGACATCAAGGGTCAACACATGCAAAGAGCAGAATGTAAAGAAGTCCACTCTTTCTGGCCTATGAGCATCTCCAATGACCGTGGTATCATGACTACCGTGACTCAAGTACTCGAGCAACAGGATTTGCAGAAGTTGAACTCTCTTGACTTCAAGGCTCTGAGATGTAAGTTGAATGACTGAACATATCATGTCTGTCCCTATCTCTTGTTAAGTGCTTGCCAATGTATACTTCATTACTCTCTAGAAGTGATTAGGGATAAGGTGAGTCATTAAAATTAAAATATCTACCATACTTTGCTCCATGAGGATAACTAATTAATTTCTGTTTTAATGTATCTGCTGTACTTTAGCCTACTTAAGTTTATCTTAACTTTATTAACAGATGATAAGCGTTCTACCAACATTGTTCAGGAAATCCCAAAGGTTGAGTCCACGGAGGAATTGTCTGTTGATGAAGCTATGGCATACATTAAAGACTTGGTCAAGTCTACTATTGATGAGGTCAAGATGGATACTCCAAGGAAGTTCGGTTACTGGGTCAAGGCTCTCAGGAGCTTGAACAATGACACCATCCATGAAGTCTTTGAAAAGACCTTCTACTGTGAGAAGTACTCTGATAAGTGTGCCAACACTGTAGGCAAACCAGAACTTGCACGGTGAGTTCATGGTCTATCAATGTAAAATCTGATGAATTTAGAATGTTTTAGCTTGATCCTATAGAAACACCTCACACATGGCACAGGAATTGGTTGGAAAGTTTTCTTTTAATACTTTTTTTTTAAACTACATTCTTGTTTTTATTATGTATTGCAATCCTTTGTGAACTGAAGAAAAGTGCCTTTTTGAAGTTGGAAAATGGGTCCTTTTGCTAATAATTTGATACAATTATTTACTTCCTAAACTGCATTTTCTTCCAGTGAGTACCTCTGGGATGGCCTGATCCAGTGTGGAACTCTTCCCTGCTTCTCTGTTGTCAACACTGCCATCATTAAGAACATTATCCCCAAGCCTCTTGCTCATGTCATGATGTACACTATGGCCTTCAGGGACTACCCAACTCTTGACATCATCTCCGAGGCGGTGAGAGTTGCTCAGTTTAACCGCACCAGGTCCATATTCTTGCCAGTCAGTACCATGATCTACAAATACTGGCTTGACCATCCAGAGATCCACAATGAACGTGAGGTATGTATTTTATAGCTCTGGCATATTAATGATATTGGAGTAAGCCTAAATATTTAGCTCAGAGAATTTATTGGAAGTTTGATACTGAATGTTGTTGGTATGTTGAATTCTTTGTATGTTTTGTCCCTACCACACAGTTTTTCCCTTTAATAAATGTTCCATGAAGAAGCATTCACACCTTCAGTAGTACATTCAAACTCAGTCTAAATGAATCAAGTATTGAATCATTCTGCTAAGCCTTTTGTTATTTTTATCACAGCTATTGTAGATCTGCTTAGGAACAGAAGATCATACAGATATATGTAGTTGTATGTATGTATGTATGTATGTATGTATGTATGTATGTATGTATGTATGTGATATACCTGTGTGATATATATTGTGATATACCTGACCAAGTGTTTCTTTCCATAGCTCCCTGTTGCCATCCAGGATTTTATTGAATTGTTGAACAACATCATCAACAATGACTGCACTTTGAATTCAGACCCCAAATCTGTGGCTGCTGTTGAGGAAGAACGCCAAATTTTGCTGGCCATCAAGGTGTGTTTATGTTTTTTTAAACATTTAAATATTTCAACAGTTGTTTTACTTTGTGGTTTCTTGAACCATTTAAGTCACTCAGCAATGAAGATGATAAAATTAGAGAAGATATATTGCTCTGGAAATGAAAACTAATGTAGAAGTGAGATCATAACTTAACCATTATCAGTCATGTTGGGATCTTTCTAGTGAATATTGGAGGATAACATTCACTTTTAGATGACCTTATCCATTCAACTCTATCCCTCAATCAATATACAACCAGCTTTTCTATGAATGAGATTTTGTACTTTAAAACTAATTCCATATCATGTAGTACAAAACTTATTAAATCAAAATGGACTCTCTGATGAAAGGAGGGTTTAGTTCTCCCAAAATAACAACTTATATCCTTGAATCCTAGGCTCTTGGAAACCTTGGACCTGTTGCACAGAAATATGATGCATCAGAATTCCGCAAGAGGCTCCACTTTGAGCGTGAATTGTTGAAGTGTGCCATCAACGAGAAGGTCAGCTACAACATTTCACTGAATGCTGTCCAAGCTCTCAGACGTTTCAACATGTCCATTGTCAGCAACTTTGTCATCAACAACCTCAAGGTGGCTTTCTTGAATGTTTCTTACGATGTTGAAGTCCGTATTGCTGCCTACCTCATCTACATGAAATCTGATATCAAGGCCCCTCATCTCATTAGTGTGTACGAGGCTCTTAAGAATGAACCTGTTAAGCAGTTCAAGGCTTTTACCTATTCCCACATGAGCAATATCCTGGAATCTGAAGATCCCTCTGTGCAGAGGTATGTATTATATAAGAATCCTTGATTTACAGAACTAATACAAGCAAACCTCCAAGAAGATATGTTTTAATTTTTTTTTTTATGTTCAGCTAAAATTTCAAAACTATGAAAACACTTGGATTGAATGAAGAAGTTAATCATAAATATATTGTCTCTTCCCTACAAGTCTGAGGAAAGAACTAGCTTTGGCTATTGGTGAAACGGAGTTCCCAGAGTACCCTAAGAACATCCTCAAGTATTCAAGTAACATCGAGATATCTAAGATACTGACCATCCCATACTTCAACAAGACCTTCGGTGGATCCATCGAGAGCAACCTCATCTTCAATCCAGAGGCTCTCATGCCTAAATCTCTCATGCTTAAATCTGCAATCAATGCCATGGGCAAAGAATGGGAACTCATTGAGGTAAGGAACAAAAAAACTCCATACTTCAAACCTTAGAAATAATTCATCTAACTTAAGAAATATCTCAGACCTACCTACCACACAAATGCAATCTCACCTACCACTCAGAATGCCTATTGATAATGTTAATGCCACAATCTAGTTAAGTTTTTGTGCTAAATGTTAATCATATTGTCATTTCAGACTGGCTTGGATGTTCAGGGCTTTGAGGTCATTCTCGAAAGTGTCTTTGGTCCAGCTGGTTTCTTCCCTAACAACATGATGCAGTCAATGTTCCGTGGAGCCGATGAGCTGATCATGTCCAGAGTCCGCAATGCTAGCCTCCCATTGAACTGGCTTGCTAGTGTAATGGACATCATCATGTCCAACACACCACTCAAGGATCTCCAAGCTGCAGGATCACAGGCAGTTGCTGATACCAAGGACCGTGCCTCAAACCTCCCTAAGAGCCTTACACAGAAAGTGCCAGTACCAGAACCAGAACCACTGGTGAGTGTTTTCAGGATCTCTACTACTGTTTGTAAAAATGTATTTTGATGAATGATATAGTGCTTAGTAACCTTACGTATAACTAATGTAAACTCCAGTGAGCATGAGTGATAGCTGTGTGTGTGTTTGGTATTGACATATTTTGTATAGGGCATGGTAGAAATAACAGGTATATTTCCTTTTGTTTATCTGCAGCCTGAGAATGAATTGGACAATGATATTCAGGAGAACTTGGCTAACATGCATGATGTTATTAACAAGGAACAAAAGGAGCGCATTGCTTCCATCTACCTCAGGATCTTGGGCAATGAACTTGGTTATGTGACCCTTGATGACATCAAGAGTTTAATTCCAGTTATCGATAAACAGATGCTTGAAGGCATGGTCCAGGAGGTAGGTATTTCACCCTTGATTTAAGTAACCCTTCAACCATGCTTGTAGATATAAGGTAAGGTAAAACATAAACAGATGGTGGACAACTTTGACCTAAGTTTGCCGACTAACTTAAGAAATGCCTCCCAAACTGTGAAAGGGCAATACTACTATGTTTTGGAATCCTTTCCAATTTGCTGTTTACAGTTAACATGCCCCTCCTCCCCTTCCTTTCAATCCTCCAACAGATATTTTTCATAGCCTGCACCAGACCATATTAAAATTTGAAAAAAAATGTATGTTTACATCGGGTAGAATGTAAAAGAGGATGGTAACATTCTTTCTAGAGGATTAACCTTAAGAATAATCTGTCTTTGCAGTTGGGTCTAAAGTTGACTGAAGGTGTAGACCTCAACACCACCAGATCCATTCTTTTCTTGGAGCGTGAACTTGTTCTTCCAACTGGTCTTGGTATGCCACTTAACTGCTCTGCCAACGGATCACTGGTTCTGTCTGTACGTACTCGTGGACAGCTTTCCATTCAGCTACCTTCTGCAACTGTTTCAGGACGTCTTGCCCCAAGGTCAGTTTCTACTGTCAGATTTTGTCGCACCCAATTTCAGTTACAAACTCCTGAAAAAAAATATGGTGAAAATAAATCAAAGTTAAGATGGCATAATACAAGCAACGACAGAAATGACCTATAAAAGATTGAGGCAATAGCTATAAAGAAAGCTAAGCGTGCATATCTGTAGACATTGGAATCTTTAGTTATAAGCTTTAAGTAGAAGTTTTTCATTCATAGCAGTTGGATTTTCATTCACACAGTTATCTTTGTATTTTCTCCCAATAGCGCTGGCATTGAAATTCTTGGCACCATGGGAGTCCACATCCCAACAACCAAAATGCATGCTGGTGTTATGGCCAATGCATCAATGTACCACAGCTCTAACATTGAGGGTAATGTTACCATTGATGGACCCAAACTGAAGGTCCAAGTTAAGGCTCTTGATAAACCAATGAACCTTCTCAACTTCTCTGTCAACTATTTCCTGCTGAAACCCAACAGTGAGATGAGCTTTATCCCAGGAATTATGGAGGATGCTGTCAAGGTGAGACAATACAAGACAAATACAAACAAGATCAACTCTCAATCATCATGTTTGATCATCAAGATGATTGTTTGTTTCTTACTAGAAAAACTATTCATATGTTAGTCTTAAGTCTGATATACTTTTGTTTTATATGAAATGTTTGGGTGGTCCTGAAGGTTTCCTAAGCCCTCTTATTACAAACCATTATACGGATCTGTTTGTGAATATTATGTTAATGCACTCAATATGTACTGTATATTAAAGATGGTCCTGTGTGCTTTCAATATAAAGATGCATCAATTGCATAGCTTACCTTCTAATATGCTCTTCAAAGAAAGTTTGACTAGACTAGGATGTGAATATTAGTGTTCTCCAAAGTATGCTATCCAAAATTGCAGTGGGCTAAAGAATTTATCTGACCCACTGAAAGTTTTCTTATTGTTAGACCAAAACCAAAATTAAGTGGAATGTTGCTGTCTGTGTGGCTTCAAAAGTTGCTGTTCAAAATGCCTTATTGTTACTTAAATAGTTGTAATTTGCTTTGTTATCAGTATCAGCAATGTGCCAACGCCGGCAAGATCCTCGGTGCATCACTATGTATGTCCTTTGCATACCCCAATGCCAGCTATGCTGAGATTGCCCCAAGGTTCCCATTGACTGGACCTCTTAGCTTCAACATCACCCTGAACAACACCGATCAGTAAGCTATCATTTATCATGTGAAAAAATTAACAATTTTGTTTGGATGTGAAACGTAATTTTCCTTCCTGCTAAGAAATGGTATTATCATGTACAGCTTTTGTGATGATAACATATTTCCTGAACTATAGTTGCCATTGTTAAAGGTGAAATAAGTCATTCATCCTCTAACATTGTAGTTAATTAATTGACATCATCTTTCATTGATTCTAGGACTCTTGGAGCTTACACATTTGTAGCAGAATATGCCCAGGTTGTGAAGGGAGGAGCTAAGCCCAGCAAGGTTCCCCGCAAGAAGAACTTTGGCAGCATTGGCAAGAGCATCACCTATGTGCCACCAGAGGAGGTTATTGACATGATTACTGTTAACTTCACTGCACCAGGTTGGTTGACAATTTTGCAACATGTTTTGATCAGTATTTGCAGTCAGATGTTTGAAGGCTAATTGATTCCACACATCCAGATGTTGAAGATGACTTGTGTTAAGATGATTCTTGTTTACAATTCTTTTCTCTTTAATTTGAATGAGAATTGCTAGTTGACTCAGTATTTTTAACGTCAAGCATTATTCCTGATCAGTCCCCCACAATAAGTACTTAGAATCATGTTTGAGAAGCAGTGGGTTGGTGAAAGGTGATAAGCAATTCGATCGACAAATAATATTCTAATTATCCTATCAGTATTGAGAAATAAGTCAATTTTCAAATGATTGATTTATCATTTTCAGGTGATTCTATCAGACGGGATGTGATGACTGTTCTATCCTTCCATCGTAACAAGACAGAAGCTAAATGGTCCTTTGATATCCCTGAGTTGAATGGACTCCAGATCTTTGCTGGTCTCTTGAACATTAGTGATAAGACTACTGGTGAGACAGGCATGCACCTTGTGTGGAATGCTACCTACAATGAGATGAAGTCATCTGTATCATTCACCGTGAAAAACTCGACCATGGTTGGCAAGACCAACTACACTGCTGTCTTCAATGCCTCAGTAGAGAAGCTGCACTATGCAACTGTCATGCAACACATCAACACTGGTTCATTTATGATCACAAGCATGAATGAAACTTACTACTGGTAAGTTAGCATTTCAATGATATTAAGGCGACATTAATAATTAATGTAACAGAGTATTTTGATACCATTAAAAAGAACAAACAAAAAGAACAAACTGCACGATATGGTGGATGTAGTTTCTCCAGAGTGGTTTCTAATTGAGCGAAGTATTCACAATCAGTTTTCATTTATCAGTATGTAAGTGTGAAACGAAGTATGGAGCAAAGTGTATGAACTTTCTTTTGTTTATTATGGTTAAGTTTAGGTTAAGTAAAGCTAGAAACTGGCATCCAAATATAAACATATGTTTGAAAGAGTCTACAAGGTGGTGACAGTTTTTCCTGATTTTCCCTGCAGGGATGATGAGACACCAATCTATGAACAGCTGTCTTGGCCAGTTTCTGGATATGCCATCAAACATGAGAAGTACCGCACCTCTGTAGGCCTCCTGAAGTCTCTGAATGAAGGACCAAGAACTGATACTACCCTATTCATCAGCTCATTGGGACAAAACTTCACTGTCGAGAGTGTGGCCCTGAGTCTTCCAGAGTCATACACAAATGAGATCACCAGCAAATTTGAAAATACCTACACTGTATGTCAAAATTTACTTGTCGTGTTTGTACTAAATAATGAATTGGATATTTTCTCCTTGACCCTTACCCTGCCAATTCTGACATTATTGTTGGAAGGATACCTAGTTTTGCATGGTTAACTAATTAATACACCAGGAAAGTGGTGTGTGATGTCATTTGTGATAAAGGATTTACAATAACATCACTATCTCTCTGTTCGTCTCCATAAAGTTTCACATGGATGTTTGCTTCAAAAAATGTCCGTCAATGTGCACACTGTTAATTGTTCATCAATCTGTTGTTTTTTATTACCATCATCCAATGAATATAACACAACTCACTGACGGTTATCCCCATCTGAACCATCATGCAAACTTTTGTTAACTCATAAATAATGCACAATTATTGAAACTAACTTACTGAGGGTTATTCATTAGTTATATTCTTTGCTTTCATTCTTTGCTTTACAGGACTTGCCACTTGTTGACTTCTCCTACCAATATGATATAGCTGTGCGCATGGGTGTGAAAGAAACCTACAGATATATTGATGTCCACCGTGGTGACTATGCTCTCTTCTACCAAGAGGATGGCGAGAAGGTCTTAGAGTCTAACACCATGAGCCGAAACTACACCTTTGGTGCGAAGGCTACCAACAAAGTCCTGAAGAAGGAATTTTCTGAATTTGGGGAAAAAGTTTTGGGTAAGTACTTTTAGCATTGTTGGAAGATATGCACATTGCTCAATTGAGTGGTAAGTGCTCCACACTACCCAAAGTATGATGCATTCTGTGAAGGCAAAGCCCATCAATGGAATTTGTTTATGAATAAAGTAGATCCTAAGCCTATTCGAAAGCATGACACGTCAAAATAGATTAGAATGTCAAATGGATTATATGCTCTGTAATGCTAATTTCAAATACCATGCGGCCATTTCTTTTTCATCTTGGTGATGCTATAAAAACCCTATTGAGAGTTTAATTCAAAGCAGTGGATGCAGTCTCCAAGTCACGAAAGCTGGGACTCGGAAATGTTGATCAAATGATCTTAGTAAGTTGAGGCATTAGGTGATAAACTTGTGATTCTTTCTTCTGTTAATATTTTGTTTCACTTTTTTGATACTCTTAGAAAAATTCGGTGATGAAGCTTACGACATTAAACCAGTCAACTTCAACACAACTCTCCACTTCTATTTCAACGATGAAACCATCCAGGCACCCAGTTACTTTACTTCCCTGAATGTCACTTCTTCCGTTCCCACATCACTTGACCTTACAAACCAAACCAGGTGGGGACTTGGATTTACTGCTCGTCTCATGAAGGAGTTGAGTACTCCAGAGAAGACCTTTGGATATGTCTTGCAGCTGAACAATACCATTCCATTCCTCTTGGTAAGACAACTGACTGATTGACGTTCATTGTACATTTATATTTCAATAATGCATCAAGAGTTAATCGTGATATTGGTTGGGATTTTTGCTTAATGCATTTTGCAATTTCAGGTACAGTTGAACAAAAGGTTTTATGAATTCAAAATATCAGCCTAAAACTCATGATAGAAGAAACTGATTTTTTTTCGAACAGATCCTCAGATCTAATAATTACTTTCTAAAAAAGTTGGTTCTGGGACAGTGATCATATTTTATTTTAATGGTAGACCAGGCTTAGTAGAGTGATTCATCACACCTTTAGAAACCATTGGGGAGGGGGCTGAAGTAGTATGTAACCTTTGTTTGTAAATAATCTTATTTGGTCCTTGTATTTGTTTTCCAGCTTGACTTCAGCAATGAAGTAAGAATGAGCAACAGCTCTGCAGAGGGTTTCAATGTGTCTTTCAGTCATCAGACTCTGGAACGCAAATATGGCAAACACATGAACATTGACATGTTTAACCTCATCGACATTTACAACATGTCACTGAAGAATGGCTTCAACTTCACCTCTCCTTACTACAACTACAGTGGTGGATTTGTCACTGTGATGGATGACATCTATGGCTTGGTCATCAAAAACCAGATTGGCCAGAAGGGAGTACTCCTTCCCAACATCACTGACTTCCTCACTGACTGTGAGTAAATTACTGACACTTTTAAAGATGAAGTCACCTGCCTCGTTCTCTGAATATTCATCAAACAAATAGTGTTTTAAATGTGTCAATGTATGGTTTCGTTGTCATTGCTGATCACGTGCATACTAGGATACGCATAACTGCATGTATATAGTGCTTTTTCATATTTATGTCATTTATATCACCCTCCAGTAAAGTTCCTATCAATTGATGAAATATTCTAGTTTTGTTAGCACTTATGTTCCCTAGTTTCACCATGGAAAGTTGTATACATGAAATGAAAGTTTGACAACCATGCAAAGCACTTACTCAACTACTACTGGTTGATGTGGAATTTCATTCTGCCATCCTTGATATGGTCTCTATAACTGAAACTCTGGGAATATCTGTTGCTACTTAAATGAAAGAATCCACTCACTTAAAAAAAAAAGGGAGATATCATTGAAAGTAGAATGAAGCAGATGACGAGACATGGCAAGTTCCTTTAGCTAATTGATGTCATTGTCTTTATTATTCTCTGCAGACTATTTCACCATGAAGATGTGGCAGAACAGCAGTCTCGGCTTCCACTTGACCCACAAACTTATCAATATCTCCACTGACCACCTGATACAATTGGATGGGCCAGTCACCAACTTTTCTCTGAGTATGGTGCCATTCTTTATGCGTGACCTCTTGAACAAAACCTACCACTCCGAATTTGAAGCTATCAAAACTACCGTCCTCGAAGTTTCCTACAACATCACTAACTCAAGTCTAACTGTTGGTAATGATCTGTATGTAAGTACACCATATATCATGAACGTCAGCATGGACCATGACTTAGTCTTGGACATGAACAGGGTGAACCATTCCTTGATCGTTATGATGAAGAGGCCATCAGTCAACTTTAATGTCGAGCACCTACTTCAAGGACCAGATGACTCTGGTGTATTTACAGTCAACACTCTGGTGAGTGGCAATCTTGGCACATTTTCTGAACTTGCTACCACAGTTACTGGTAAGGCTAAGTATGGCAAATCCCTCAATTCTAACCTGGTTCTGAGCAGCACCATGAAGACCCCAAAAATTGCCAACGTCACAATGGGTGGTAGCTTCATCATCAAGGGAATGAAAGATTACACCAAGTTTGATGTAATGGAATTCGGCCTGGACCAAGAAGTTGAATCCATCCTTGGTTATTCCTACCTTATTGGTACTGCCAAGTTTGATACATTCAAGCGCCTCTTCAAGTTCTCCAAGTCAGAAGCTGGAATCAAGGGAATCTTCCAATCTCGATTCTTGAACTACACATCCGAGTCTGGCATTGAAGCAAGTGGTTTCAATGACTACATGGAGTTTGACAGATTGAACACATCTTCTGCGGTAAATGTCACCAGCCCATTCATGAGCTTTAACATCAACTCTTCATCTGAGATCAACAATGTCGAGGGCATCTTGGTTGCAAGTAAAATCAGGTCCATCAACAGCTACCACTTGGATTCAGTCATCGGAAATGCTGATTACAGCTTTGGCTATGACATCAGTGACATTTCATCTCCACTCGACTTCCAGAAAATAAATGGCTCCTCTGGTTTCAGAATCACCTCTAGAATGGTGAATGTTACAACCACCAATGGGCTGGATTTCACAGGTGTCCGTAACATCTTCAGTTTTGACAAAGTCAATGGCAGCATGAGCTGGAATGTCACATCCATGTTAGGTAATGGTCTTATGAGCCAGAGGTTTGAACTTAACAACTTTCAAAACCTGACCTTTTATGATAGCGCTATTGCTGAGATGAATTATGCCATGAGCAGCAAATATTTGGGTGCAGCTAAACTTGTTCAATCGTATGGTATCTATGAAAGTGAAGGACTCTTGACTTTCGGTGAGGCAAACTCTACTATTGAAGGAAGTGTTACAAGTAGTTGGATCAACTCTTCTTTGACATCGTTTGGCAAGATAAAAAAGATGAAAGGACTTCTTCATTCCAATACTGTGCTTGGTAGATTGAACTATGAGACCACTTCACGTCTTTTTAACATGAGTGGAAACATGTTCTCCAGCACTAAGGGTATGGATGGCCTATTCAAATTTAAGAACATCATCAACAGCCTTTCCCATGAATCTTCTACTCCAGTCTCTAACATGACCATGGACATTTCCACTAAATGGGTCAGTGCATCTGGGTTTATGATGCATGAACTTGCAACCAACACACTTGTCTTCAACATCACCACACCTATTGGCAGCATTGGATCAAACATTTCACACATCTCAGAGAACTCTGAAGGACCTTTCCAGTTTGATCTCACCAGCCTGAAGGTAGAAAATGCATTAATAAGCAGGTTTTTGAACATGTCGTCTGCTGGCTCAATGCTTGCAAAGGGATTTGAAAGCTGGAACACCTTTAGCGAACTTACAATCACCTCTGAAGGTCTACTGATGTTGTTGAAGTATATGAACAGCTCTGTAGGCATGACTACCTCCATGATCAACATGAATGGCCTGTCCTTTGACAAATTTTACATGACACAGAATGCAACCTCAACAAGTTCAAGTTTTGCTGCAAAAGCCATGCAGGAGACCAACATAAACAACTTGAGAGGAATCTTTGACTTTGATCTTGCCTCTACCATGGGTGCTATGAACATCGAAAATCGCTACATCAACTTCACCAATGGAATGATAACTGAAATGCTTGACAGCAGGAAGTTCCTTGACTTTGACAGCCTCAGATTTGGTGCCAGCACAAATTTCTCCTTGCCAATTCTGGTTTTGAACAACAGTGTTGAATATGAGATTCTTGGCATGAGGAAGTTGGTAGAATCAGAAAAGATTGCTGCTGCAATGAAATCAAGCTTGAAGAGTAAGTTGTTGTCTGTTGACACTGCTGCTGGCTATGAACTCCTGGGACAGAATGCTCTCTTCAAGTTTGAGAGGGCAAGCATGGGTGCTAACATGAGTCTTTCAACTCCAGTGGTTAACATGTCGACAGCAGTCGGCAGTGAAATGACTGACTCCAAGGCTCTTTTCAACTACACCACCTTCAAGATGGGAGGAAGTGGCTCTGTCAATGCTACCATCGTTTCCATGAAGGCAGAAGCAGGCGTTGAAATGTTAAACCAGACTAGTCTTCTAAGATTAACCGAGGCACATCTAGGAGGTATGATGGCTGTCACCAGCAAATTAGCCAACATGACTTTGGGAACAGAAGTTGCAGTGCTTGGACATGACAAATTCATGCACTTCGACCTATTTTCACACAATGCAACATTGAGCTTTGTCAGCGAACCTGAGACTATGGAACAGAGATACCAAGCTACCATGATGAAATCTACAGGCCTCTTCAGAAGTGAATTGTTTGAAGTCAGAGTTAATGGAAATAACACTGGACTTATCAACTCTACCAATAAATTCAGGTATGCAGTTTCTGGCAATGCTGGCTTATTTATCTTTGATGAACTTCATCTGAACAACGTTATGGATCTGAACACCAGATATGTGAATGCTACATCAACCAATGTCTTCAGCATCATGCGTGCTAATGGTCTACTTACATTTACAAAGGGTGTAGGAACCACTGGAACAGTGGTTAACACACCAGTTGGAGAACTGGAAGTTATTGGCTCTGTGAACATGGATGACTTCAAAGGTTTCATGAACTTCACTAACATGGCTATGAGTGGTAAGGTTGAAGCTGGAAAGCTTTTGACAGGAATGGCCGGAGCTGAGTTTGTCAACTTTGAAGGACCATTTGTTTTTGAAAGGATGAATGTTTCCTCGTCTCTTGAAACCATCAACTTCTTAGTCAACTACACTGGTGACATGGTTGTGGAGGCTTTGAATGGCAAAGGTCTTTTCAACATTTCCAAAGCTCTTTTTACTACCAGTTATAATATCACAACTGCTCTTGTAAATGAAACAACCCTTGTGCACCTAGAAGCCAATGACGTTGAAAGCCTGACCAAATTTTCCAGAGCTTTCCTGACAAACAGCTATGAAGTTAAGTCTTTGGTTGCCAATGGTACTTCATTAGTCCACCTAGAAGCTAATGATGTCGAAAGTCTAACTAACTTTACAAAGGCCAATGCTACCATTGCCTGGGATGTTAAGACTTCAGTTATGAACACAACTAGTGGCTCCACTCTGCTCATCAGTAATGTTAGGAGCATCTTTGATTTTGACCTGATAAGCCTCGTGTCTAAGACTGACCTCTTCAGCAAGCCAGCTAATGTAACAACTGGTCTTCTTTATGCTCTCAAGGGTGTCACTGGCTTCTTGAAATTTGATGAAGTGGAACTGAATGGAAATGCTACTGCTGAAACTCTAATTGGCAACATGGATAGTGTTAATGGTATGAGCATCATTGCCATGGACGGCCTCGTAAAACTGGGTCAGATGAACATGAATACCTTAACCACTGTATCAGGACCCTTGGGATTGATGCAAGTAAGTGGTGAGGCACTATGGAGAAATGTTTTAAATGTGACCAGCTTCAAGATCTTGACTAGTCAGTATGACATGAAGGTTTTCAGCAAACCATTAAATGTCACCTCAAATGGTTTCTTCCACGTTGAAGCCTCTAGGAACATTTTCGATGTAGCATTGCTTGAGGGCAACATGGTCCACAACATCTCCACCCCCTACACTAGCACCAATGTGACATCAAGTCTTCAGCTCCAACAGATGGCTGGCCTCAACTCCTTTGATGAGATAATTCTTCATAGTGAAATCAAGATGAGGACTCCACTCACAGACAGTCAGGTGGTACTTTCCATGGCAGGAGAATCAAGCTGGGGCAATGTTGTCGAGACCCTGGCCACTACACTGATCACCAGTAAGGGAAGTGTAGAGATTGCTCAACTCATCGACTATGAAAATGCCAAAGTATCCATCACTATTCCATCATATGGCTACATCCACCTTCATGGACACCTTAATGAGGTTGGAGATGAGATGACAATCAAGATGAAGCACATGCTTGAGGTGAGCTTGAAATGAATAAATACTAATAAATAAATACTAAATTTCAAAATTTGGAAGCCACCTTCCCCTGCTATGGACTTCAAACTGATGATTTTCTTTTGTAAAATGATCATTTTTTAATATCCTAGATATGGAACAGGAATGATGATATTTCATCTTGAGATTAAATTGCATTAACAACTACACCTAATTTACATTTATAAGGTTCTTTGATATGAAAGTCTTTGGTTAAGCCTGATGAATATCATTACTTAACAAGTATAAAATTCATATTTTCTGTTGTTACAGAGTAAGACAACAGACCTGGTTGAAGATTTCAGTCTCTTTGTCAAACTGAACCAGAGTGATGTTATATACACAAACTTCAGCTGGAATCCAGAGGTCATTGCAGAACTTATGGACATTTCTACTGATGCGCTGAACCGCACCATCAACTTCACCATGACTTTGGTAAACCAGACCAGGGACAGCTATGAGAAGGTTATGTCACTTTCTTACCAGAAATTAGCAGAGCTCAACATCACTGTGAACGAAATCATCCAAAACCCAAGGGACTTCCTGGAAAAGTATGTCAATGTTACACTATATGATGAAATCAATGACAAACTTATGGAAATTGTTGAGTTCACTCGAGAAAACCCCAAGGAAGCCCTGAAGAATGTGTATGATGTTGTGAAAGCAACCACAGAACAGGCTGTCAACATCACTCTTGTGACCTATGGAAAGTTAGATGAAAGATACATGCTTCAAGAGAAGATTGACAAAGTGAATAAGACCATGTTAGATATCATCTTCTACATCACCTACCCCAAAGAGACCTGGGAACTTGTGAAGCCAAAACTTGAGGAGGTGCTGGCAACAGTGAAGGAATCCATCAAGTACGACCTCATCAGTGCTAAGTTCAATGAAATTGTTGATGTTCCAAAGCTCAATCTCACCATCAGGAAGCAGCTTAAAGAGTTGAACAGAGAGAACCTCATGATGTTCGTAGAAGAGATGAAACTGCTGATCAATACAACCAAATTTACCGAAGCCATAGATGAACTGAGGGCAGTCGAAATAAATGTTGGCTGTGTTACCTTCAAGGACCTTGCTGATATCGACATGGAAACCATTAACAGCACATACATTAAAATCAAGGAACTGTTGATGCTTGACAACCTTAAGCAGTTTATCAACATTTCTCAGGTTGAGATGCTCATCATGCAGGTTAACCAGACACTGAAAGCGAACCTTGATCTAGAGGCCTGGAACGAGACCATCCGTTCCTATGTGGATATTCCTCTACTGAATGCCACAATGCTGGAACTTGCTGACTACATCAAAGAGGAAGTAAATGCCACCCTTGAAGATCTCAAGAACAAAGCCAATGAAGAAGTGGAGAAAATGAAAATCAGGTATGAAGAATTCAAGGTCATAGTCCAAGATGCTCTTCAAGGTATCAATGATACTCTGATGGAGGTTTCTGGCATGAACTGGCCTGAACTCAAGGAGAAGGTTTGTGCCATCGCTCTGCAGTTCAACCAGACAGTTTATGAGAACATTGACACAACAAAAATACAGGAGATTCTCCAGCAGCTTAAGCAAAATGTTACCAGCAGAATCAACATGACCAAGGTTGACCTTGCAATTGAGAAACTGAATACCACCCTGCAAGTCATCATCAATGCTACCAGGAACGAAACACACCCAATCAACATTCTTCCAGTCATGTATTTTGACACCACCATCTTTGATTTCGTGGACGTCACTGTGCTAGATTTCCTCGACGTTACTTGGGTGAAGGCTGTCGATGTGTCAGATGTCTACGGTGAGAAGGCTTTTGAACTGACCAAAGAGTATGGCCAGAAAGCTGTCAAGCTCTACCAGATTTACCGTGTCAGGGCTTTGGTACTGTACAAGCATTACAGCAATATCACGATTGAGAAGAGCATGGAATTGTACACCAATGCAACCATCTTGTATGAAATCTACAGTGTGAAGCTCATTGACTTAGTTCAGAATGTCTCTGAAATTGCTGTCAACAAAACTGAAGAATGGCAGATTGTGATCATTGACTATGTTGAGAAGGCTAACCAGACTCTCCAAGAGAAGTATGAAGAATACTATCCAATTGTTTCCGAATTTGTCAGCAGCAACACAGAGAAAAGTATGATCATTGTCCGAAACATCACCTCCATGTTGGTTGAGAAGAGCAAGCCTTATGCTGTTCAAGCAATTGGTCTTTTGACAAGGTACAAGAATGATATCCTCCTACAATCCAGTGATGTGTGCATCAACATTACCACCTTCATCGACGACACAATTGAGATGTTACCGGAATACCAGCAACTCATGCTGAACTTGACAGAACAATACACTGAGCTAAGCAAAGACCTCATAAGGAATGTGACCATCTATGCAAACAAAACCCTCAACGACACTGCAGAGAAACTCAAACTTCTTAATGAATGGCGCATTGAAACCATGGATATGCTCATTGAGATAACAAAGAATGAAGGAAACCTTCTGAACTACTACCCAGTTGAATGGACAGGAAAGACCGTGAACACCCTGAGCCAGGAGACCTGGGAAACAGTCAAAGTAACCATGGAGCAGCAGCTGGAACAACTCAAGTTAACAACCAACGAAAAACTTGCCTTGCTTGAAGAGATCTTAGCAGACAAGACCCACTCCATCAACAAATACCCCATCGAGTTGCTTGGAATGTCTGTGTTTGAGGTGAGTTTCTTTAAGACATACTTAATTAATGTGAGCTAATACATAACATTTATTTATCAATCACAAAGTAAATTAATGATATGCATTTTATCGGGATGCACAATTTAAAACAGTCTCCATTGTCTGTTTAAAAATTTTTTTTTTAGTCTTCTCGTATCAGTGAGTGGATGGGTTTGGGGGGGGGGGGTGTATTATGTGCCAGCACATTCATGAATGGACATTGGGAGGATGATAAGTTAGTACTCAACTGGACAATTATGTGCACTTCTTTTTGAAAGTGTTCTACAAGTTTGTGTTATAAATGTAAGAAATGTGTAGTCATTTCTTTCAACTATATTCTATACAATATTGACGATACCATTGTATTTCTTTACCAGATTTACGAAGATGTCAAGCAGAATGTCACTGTTCTGGTAGATCAAGGCAAGGAATACATTGAAGTTGTAAAGGTTTTCATCGACGAATCTGTTATTACCATCAACGAGACCCTCATTGAGTACGACATTACCCTTGAGCGCCTTAATGATACCGTTTTGCAAGTTGTGACACTCATGAACGAAACTTTGACAGACCTGAAGAACTGGATTGAGGTGGCTAAGGATCAACCATTAAATCTTACCATTGAGCAGGTTAGAAAACATCTTCTTATCTTCATTTTTTGAACTGTGTAAAATCTTTTCATCCAATATGTAAAAGCCTGTGTAGCTAAAAATGTGTAGTAGCTGAAGAGTGTTTGAACACAGAACTGTCTGCATATATCAAAAAATAGCATGCAGTTGAAGACGTTGCAAGGTTTATAGTAGCATTTAATTTCTTACTTAAGTCGTAAAATGATTTGGATTGTTCTTTCTTGCTTTATCGCAGATTGTTGAGTTTGCTAACAAAACTGCTCTTCAAGCCTTGGATTTTGGAAACCAAACTCTCATCAAGACTGTAGAAGTTGCTAACAAAACTCTGATCATCTCCATTGAGCTGTGGAATAACCTAACCAGCCAAGAAAACCTTGACAAGATCCCCATCTATGTAGAGAATGTGGTAACATTCCTAAATGAAACCTTCATCCAAGTTAATGAAACCATCCAGGATACCATTGTACTAACCAAGAAAGCCATCGAGTACCTGAGGGAAGAAACTGGGCTTGTTGAAAAGCTGGAAGAATACAAAGAAAAGGTTGAAGAACTTAGAATTAACATCACCAAATTTTTGGAGAAAACTAAGGACTCCACCATTGAGGTTCTTCTGATGACCAAGGATACTGTTGTCTTCAGATCTACAGGATACGTAGAGTATCTCAACAACACCCTGCCAGGTATGTCAAGCCATACTTCAGTGTAAGATGGATGCGGGTAGGGGAGGTTGTGAATGGAGGGAAGCTGGCACTCATCGTGGTTAGAATGTTCCCCTCTTCAGAAGGAACGATTATCAAAGATATTGACCTTACCTATTAATCTTCTTCCTGATACATACTCTTTATTCGTAGAGTGCTGCTTTCTGTTCACCTTAATAGGAAATTGCTTAATTGGTTGATAGTGCAGTGTACCCAATGATTGAGAAGCCATCATTGGCTCATTTGAAACCATATTTGATCGATCCATCCATCGTTAAATAGTTAAGAAGAAGAGGAAGGAGTGGGTGGGGGACGTCACTCTTGATGCTGTACCAAGTCTTCATGTCTAACATGATTGGTGTTTCCTTTCCAGGTTGGATGTACAGGTACTACAAAGTGGAGGCACTACCATTCCAACTGTGGAATTACACCTCTGTGAAAGGAGCAGAAACCATCATTGAGCTCAGCAACACCACCAAAGTGTTTGTGCAAGAGTTTGTTAGCCGTTTTGTCCACTTCAGCATTGATAGCAACAGTTTGACCGTCAACTTTTCCCATCCATTCAACTGGACCAGCTTCCGTTCTCTGCCAACCTTGACCGATGCTCAGATTGAGGCTTTGGTAATGACCAAAGATGAAATTGTAACCCGTCTTATCCTACCCAGCAAATACCAGATTGAACGTCTGGCCGAGCTGATCAAAGACCGTTATGAGGAATTGATGACCTACATCACCAGCCAAATTGAAGAGAATCGTCCCAAGATTGAGGAAAAGCTCTCCGAACTGAGACAGAAGATCAAGGAAACTAGGCAACAAATTGAGGAGATGCGAGCTGAGTTCAACTGGACCGAGTTCAAGGAGAATGTCACTATGACGTACCAAGAAGCCAGGGAATATGTTGAAGAAAATTACCCTGTCATCATGGCCGAACTCAAAGCAAATGTCACTCGTGCCATTGAAGACATCAAGGTTAATTACCCTACATACATCATCAGAGTTAAGGAGATTGCTGGCAACATCACAGAGCAACTGAAGAAGTACCAGGAAGAATTTCCAGAGACTGTATCTCAATTGCTTGCGAAGGTTGCAGATTTGACCCGGGACTTGTATTTGCCAACTGATCTGCCACCTCTTGTCAAACCATGGACCTGTAAGTACTCACAACCATGCTAAATGGCTTGCTGTAACCATACTCTAAAATGACATCATCATGATGAATATACATGAACAAAGCATCCTTAATAATTGTTCTAAATGACATGGTGAATATTAATGGAAAAATACAAACATAAAGCTTGCAGTAACTGTAATCATTGTGACAACTTGAGGATGAATGAAGAAAAGTAATTCTTAATAACAGACAGGCGTGTAGCCAAGGAGGGGGCGAAAGGGGGCAGCCGCCCCCCCCCCCTTGAGCATATTTTTAAATTTTTTTTTTAATGTTTTTATGCTATCGCTAGTAATTTCAAAAGAGAAAATGCTAAGATGCAACTTACA
>JAAAKB020000001.1:1469236-1480125 GCA_010014835.2 Apostichopus leukothele | reverse complement strand
AAAGAAAAAAGGGCTACTAAAATGGCTGCGTGCGGTTAACAAGAAGATCTAGACGCGCCATTTTCACAGACGAAAGTTCACGCGAGTGGGTCCGGATTTCTCTGATGTCTGTACATGTGTTAGCCTTCACTCTGTTAAAACGCACCTTACTACCACTTCTAATTTTGGCAAATCTGCCTCGCCGCACTTTCGAAAGCTGAAAGACTGCTGCGTAGTAGCCCTGCTACCAGAGTCCCAAAGCACAATCTCTACCTAGCTCTAATATAAACGAGTCACCTCGCTCTTCGCGTTCCCGTAACTCGAACCCTGGTGTTAGCGAGCTGAATGCCGTCCGAGAGCTTATAAAGCATAGTCATGAAGATTATAAGCCTCCACCACATTTAAGCAAGTCTGCCTTAGGATGCCTTGTAAATGTTGGTTTAATTTCAATGGGAAGTGGACTTCAATTTGATTGGGAAGATACTGGGAGAGTTTGAAAAACTATGTACAAACAGTGATGTCAAACTATGTATTTTATTCATAGCACGAAAAGTCGACTTTTCGTGGCCAACAAAATGATGGATTATGTCCCAAGAATTTTCAAAATTTCCAGGTTCTTCTTTGGGGTGGGGGTTTATTACTTAATGTAAATAGGGATAATGATTTAAAGGATAGTTCAGGGGTGAATTTAATTTTGACTGATGAAAGCGGATAACATTTCTGAGCATCCTGGTGAAATTTTGCTTTCGATTCCCACCAAGTATTTTAGAGATATCGATGGTTGAAATTATCGTAGTTTGTATCAAAGATTAACTTGAAGCAAACAGGTGTGATGTCATAGACGCACCCTGATGACAAAATGTTCTATTTCGCAGTTTTTGTCTTTCTCTCGTCACGGTGTTGGATAGAGTTCGAAAATTTACCTCCAAGATAATATGAAGTCAACACCATCATATTACATGTGGATGTTGCGTATTCGTATCCAGATTGACATGTTTTGAGGAACAAAATTGAAATTAAAAATCTTGAAGAAAGACTTCGAACAGACTTGGTCAATTTTGGCATCTGTGACGTTCTCACCCGTTTGCTTGTAAGTTCATTTCTGTTACAACTTCAAATTTTTCTAACTTCAACTTCAAATGTTTATAATCTCAAAAGTGGCACGTAGAAATTGAATATTAATTTCACCACGTGCGGGTTAATCATGATCTAACGTTCCTCTTTCATCTATGGTAAAAAACAAAGGGCTATTTTTTTTATATAACTGACAAGGACATTCACAGACCCGTCCAAAGATTTACCTGAGGGTACGCAATAGGCCGCAGACTCCTTTCGCTCAATTTATTCATGGTCTCTTTATCGTCCCGTAAATCAAGCTTGGTTCCGACCAGGATGATGGGTGTGCTGGGGCAGTGATGACTCACTTCCGGGTACCACTTGGTGCGAACATTCTCGTATGAGGCGGGGCTGACCAGCGAGAAACAGATCAAGAATACGTCCTGGATGGAGAAAAACAAAAAGGAAAGTCGGATGGTACTGTGCTACTATTGGCCACTATAAACTTTGTACTCTGTTACGAGACGAGACCACCGACAATACCCACTTCCGTCCACGGTACTATCAACAAGCATGAAAGAAAAGAGAGACTTGGCTACTTTAATAAGAGCCTCGTTTTTTTTTTCTTTTCTTGTTTTTGTTCGTTTTTTGTACCGAAGAAACACAATATAACATTTCAGTCGAACAGAAAATAGCCTGTCAATTGACACATTAAGCTCAGACTGTTGGATTCCTACTTTACCTATGGAGCCCTACCTGTACCTATCGAGTGTCATCTTTGTCACGTTCATTTTAAGCTTTGCTTTGTGATTATCGTGTAGACAACGTTTCCGGACTTTGACCTATGTTGTTGACGCCAAATGAATTTTGACCTCCACCACTCTAAGTTGGGATCTTTAACGAAACCACGGGGAGGTACTACCTACAAAAGTGTGGGATTCAACCAAGCTGTGCTTTTTTGAGTTAACGAGTTTAGAAGGTTTGCACAGTTGTTGACCGGTGTTGACCTCAGAGGACCTTCAACCTCCAACAGTTTCTAAGGTCTACTTGTACTCACCTAGGTGGACCTAAATATTACTTATGAAGTTCATCCAAACTTTACTCGAGACTGCAGTCATCGCAAAAATTTACAAAAAAAATTCCAGACTTTGACATTTAGACAGATGTTGACTTCAATTGACATTGACAGTTGTCTATTAATTGCTACCTGGATGTATTGATCGATCAAGTAATATATTGTAAATACTAATGTATATATCAGACCTCAATTGGTACAAAAATGACTCACTGTTTGAGGGTAGGAGAGAGGTCGCAACCTATCATAATCTTCTTGTCCCGCTGTATCCCATAGTCCCAGGTTAACTGGTCTTCCATCTACCATTACATTAGCAGAATAGTTATCGAACCTGTAATAGGAGAAAATCAAGAAAAATAAACAAAAATTATTAAAAGAAAAAACCTCCGGAAATAGGAAAATATTATATATACCCGAAATGTTAAAGAGAGGACATTTCTGATAACGACCAAAATGGTTGGGAATCCCCTCCTCAAAAAGGATATGGAAAAATAGCTTTTGACCTGCAATGACCTTTGACCTCCACAAAAACGAAAAGGACTCTGTTGATCCCTAAGTTGGATGTACATGTATACTAAGTTTGATGATTGTTCAAACTGTACTTTTGCAAGTTCAAGTCATGTTTCCAGATAATGAACTCTGTCGACCACACAACCTTTGACCTTCATAGAAAAGAATGAGGTTCTTCTTAAGAGTAACAACATAACCTATACGAAGTCCAACTACCATGTACTTTTCAATTATCACGTTTACAAGCCAAGGCATCACATATTAACCACACTCTCATATTAACCATCTCATATTAAGGCATCTCATATTAACCATTGGATAAATAAATTCCCCCGTTTGCCTTCCCAGCAAGGAGTCAAAAATGAAAAGTAACCCACTTCACACTGTATCTACAGTACTTATGACATGCTATGTGAGTAGTGACGCCATTAAAGGCAATATTGCATTAAGCAATGACGTATGCGAATGCTTCAACAAGAAGATAGCAGATCAAATCCATTAAAACCTGCAAGTTTGGGATGGTAAACCGTTCGGAAATATTCAAAGCATGGATGAATAATCATCGTCATCCTACACTTGTCAACAGAGGAGGCAACTGATCATTATTAGCTGGGTATACATACTAATGCTGACTGTACAGTGCACATATTAGCCCGGTGGATCGGTTGCCCTTAAAATTGTGGTACGCCAGGGTAAAGAGTAACTGTTAACCTGCATTATAACACTACAGCAACCCGATGGGAGCAACAATCAACCAGTTATGATGAGCACAATAACTGCCACACGACCACATAGTCTGTCAGGGGTGTCGGGGGGGGGGCGCGTTGTGATGGAAAGCGTCGCAAAACGTCAGAGTGTAAATCTTGCGTGGGGAACCGTTGAAAAACATTGCTAAAGCGTCCAAACATTTCAGCTACATGTCAACCCTGACGTGGCAAGCACTGTATGCAAAAATTCCAACGATACATTACAAATTGCTCCAGATTTATTTCAAAAGCAGAAGATATTTGAAATAAAGGCTTTGTATTCTTACACACCATTTTCATGATTGTAGATGAACTTAATCATTCTCATGCTATCTTGCTGTGCAATTTTTCGATAAGCCAAAATTCACTTGTATATGAAGTTTGCAGAGTCTGGAATTAGGCATAGCCATAATTTCAGACATATCTTTACCATTTGTGGGGACTATAGAAAAAATATTCATTCCATTCTGCAGATGAAACATCTCAGAGCAATATTTAACTTTTTGATTTCGACTTTCCTTACTAAAGGGTCTATACATTGATTTGTAAGAAGTCCCTGAGAGATTTACCTCTTTTAACAATTTAAAGAAATCAGAAGACACACGTGCCTTCAGCTGTTTCTAACTTTACAAAGAGTCATCGATCTAATTTTGTTATCACAATCTAGATGACAACTGATATATGTTCAAAGTGTATTCATAAAAAGAGATGGTAAAAATAATGGTACAGTAAAAGAGTGTGTCATTGTCATGAAAAGACATGTAAGCATGACAACAGTAACAAATGAAAGGCTAAAGAAAGTCATTCCTCTCATCTTCCAAGTGTTCACTTCCCAAGTGTTCACAATTCCTAAAAACATCTGGCAATAAGGTGAATACCCTTCATTTCCACCCCTCTATAGTTCTGGTCAAGTACTTCATGGCCGAGTTAATAGGCATTGTTTATGGTAAATAAACTTGGGTGTTAGCCAGCCATAACCACCACCCTTCTTCGCCAAACAGGGATAGAACAAGTGGGTATCAAACCATCTTTTTCCAAACAATAAAAGAAATTAAAAGAAAAACTTCAGGAAGGAAGAGTAAACAGGAATTGGTCAAATAGGGATATGAGACTTTACAAGAAATGTGGATTAGATGTCTATAGACCTACACTATTGTACTATTGACCTCTGGCTAGAATCTAACTGACCTATAGATTGTAGCTGAGTGCTGCATTGCCAAACTGATTGACCTTGGTTTATTACACCACATTTTTTTGCTCTGAGTTCCTTTTAAAAGAGACCTGATACTGAGAACAGGAAACGATCGCAGCGTATTATATATACAGCTCAGGCATACATGTGTAGTCAGTGTGTGCGGTATGCACAACGTGTGTGTACATGTCTTGTGTGTGAGTTGTGACCTCTAGAGGCTAAAACTGAACTGATACTATACTATGCTATACAGCCTGTCACATACAACATAAAGGGATCTTAGTTCACTTACTGATTATCCATCCGTGTGACATTTGTACTATCTACCATTTATTTGATGTAATGGAATATTTCATCATCGATGTACCCCTTGTATGTACATATATTTATGTGTACATATGTTTATGTATATAGATATATATTATGATACATCAAAATAAGGAATGAATTTTAATATTTAAACCTCATTTAATGGGTTAAAACTGAAGTTGCTATCGTCATTGGAAAAGAGGTCAAATTTAAGTTTAAATTTCAGTTTAAATTAAATAGTGCAGCAGAAACTGTGGGCAACAGGTTTCCAAACAATTGTTTATAATCACATTTTGGGGGCAATAGTGTATTATAATTTCAGAGGGTGGTTAGTAAAAGATTCGTTGGTGATATCACCAGTAAGTCTGGTTGCAGTTCATTTTAAAAGTTACATACATAGTTCACATCAGATCTAGGAAGGGTTCCCTAGTGAATTCGCGACACATACATGAATCGTACAGATATACTTCTACGAAGCATTTTGTCGCACCAATAGAGGTGCGATCGGCTGGTGATCAGTGGACAACAATTACAAGGTCATCTTGATTCTTATATGCAAATTAGGCTACTAAAGACTAGGATCTTTTGTCCTACAGTACCAAACAGTTGTACATCCTCATCAATCACACATGAGTATCTGATTTTGAGGTTCGACATCTGCAGACTAACGCAAAAACCCACCCCCCCCCAAAAAAAAACACCATTAGAAGGCAAAGATTGTCCTCGCAGACTCGCCAAAACCGTCGGATAAGAACCCCGTGAAAAGTCACTTAGCTTCACTTCCGAAGGGTAGATTCGGAGGGAGATATTGGGTGGCGTCTCGGAGGTAGGACTAGAGGGCGCAGTAATGAAATGCTTCCAGACATGTAGCTTAGGTAGATGGACAAAGTGCAAATGTAGTTTGGAGACAGGTAAGAGAGGAGCAAAGTAAAATTTGCAATCCTCCAGTAAATGCAAAATGGTATTCTTTGCGAATCAAACAAAACCATCACTACACGGTTCAGTTCTCCAGACCGAAGCCGACGCGACTTAAAAAACTGACAAAATATCGATTAGTCGTAGCGTTAAAGCACTGGCACACTGTCCCAAATATCCACAATATTTTCGCCGTCGAGATGAGGAAGGGGGGGGGGTCGTGATCAGTCTGGCAGTGTGCGGCAGGCTTAAGAGTTTACTTCCTCATGCAATCAATCACCAATCGACATTCATTATGAGATGGGCATCTTGCCACTACTATGTATACATGTACAGCACGGTAAGTTCAGACAGTACTTAATAACACTACAATGCATGTTCTGCTGCAACAATATCCTGTCATGGCAACGACGACGAATAGACCATATTTTTGGGGGGCTTTTTTTTTGTTGTGGTAAATGACTTTCTACAAGTCATAGGGCATGTTCATAGAAGAAACACTGCATCACAGGAAGCAACCAGTTTCCTCTCTTTCTATTGTACATACCAAGAATTTCCAACTACGGTTTTAATACTGTGCACTATACTCCACCAACCCACACACACACACCCAATGCATCCTGCCTGTTAAAGTGCTGCACAGCCCAATACTGCATATACAGAATACTGTATAATGTATGGTAGGACTACAGTATGTAAATCACACAAGAAAAACAGTTGTAAGCCTTGAGGATGGTAAATTTGGGAGAGGTAGTAGCTGTTGACCCTAAAGTAGATCAGTGGGGGTGCAGTGCTAAAATGTTACCAACTGTTGTAGGCTAGGTAGATCATAGTGCATAAGTAGAATGGAGACAGGTAAGAGAGGAGTGAAATAAATCCATACTGTACATTATCATATCAACACACAAAACCCTCACAGAACACGGACTGATCCAGAAGTCATTTTCAATATATCTATTCCCGCTGTCATTAATGATCCTAAGCTATCAACACTACAATCATGCCTAAGTTAACAACTAAAATTATTACCGTAGCAGCCATTTAATTTAAATTCACATTTGAAATATATTGTTTCACTTGACCTTTTACTTTCACCACTTTTGCTCACCCTAGCCCTCTCTCACTACACCTCTGTTGCCTTCCTTCCATACCCTCCCTCTCTCCTTCTTGTCCTGTAACTCCCTCCCTCTTCCCCTCCCTTTCCTCTACCTCTCTCCTACTCCTCCCTCGGCCTTTCCCTCCCCCTACCCTCTGCTCACCTATCTCCAAGGAGTAAAATTACTGCGAGATTTGAAAACATGCCAACAAACCATATTGTTATCCAAATCAAGCCGCCATCTAAACCTTAACAGAACCATTTTTATTTTTGCATGCTCATTTTGTTTAATTTTCAAACCCTTATAAATAACTCTGCCGATCCCACTGTACAGTAAGCTTGGATGAAGAGTAGAGCGATTGTCGAGGGTACGGTACTACGTTATCCCCTGCCGTTGGAAACCGTTCGTTTCTGTCGGGTAGAGTACTGCTAACTTCAGAACAGTTGAATCGAATTTCTATCCTGCACTTTTGTTTCTACACTTACAGCACTGGCAATTATGAAAAATTAACATCGCATCACGGAAGTGTTCGATGTTTATGTGTAAGGGAATATAAGCAGATCACATGCACACGTCATATTAATTACCCTCATAATTTGCTGAGAGCTACGTCACTAAAAGTGAACTGTTTCATTTTTGATACCGTTACCTTCTACATCTCATAACGAGCCGCCACAATCGAGCAATTTTTTCATTTTTTTTTTTCAAACGATTTTTCAGTTTTCTTCTTTCATCATTTCACACCGAGCCAATTTGCCCTATACTCAGTTCATTTGTTGTTTGTGATAATCTCATTCAACAATCTGTTGACATTTTTCAAACAGCTCCTTTCATTTCCAAGATGTACACATTTGAAGTTATGATAAAATCTGGGAAACTCATAAAAATATATGTGTGCGAACTATTGACATGGAATATTGCACTCATCAAAATTTCTTATTTTAGCCCCTGATAAGTTAACTCAAGATGTTTAAGATGTTTAAAATGTGTACTGTACGTACAGTACCATGAAACCACAATAGAGTAGTAATATTCATCATCCACCAGAAAGGTTAACCACCTGTGAGAAATTGACCTAAATGGACCTACTGAAGTGATCCCTCTTTGACAGGAGTTCCTCGTCATCCTTCTGTTTTGATCCTTGGGTGTCCAGGAGGAGTAATGAACTATCAATGATGGTCTAAAACTATGGAGGACTGAATGACCATTAAAGGTATCTTAGAAATGCTTGGATGAAACAGTAAGATTCCATAGGGAGAGCTGGCAGATGGACTTGGGGAGTAGTTATCCCAAACTTGGACCTCCACTGGTTCAAACTGGCCATGGTGGTAGAATTTGAATACCGCCCTTGATAGTCCCAGCCATCGGCTATCGAATCGTGGAGAAGGGCATGTCTGTTGAAAATGTCTAAGATGCACTGGGTAGCTGCCTTGGAAAGTACTGTGCTAATACTGTACTGTAATGTGCTAATAATGTACAGTATACTGTGCTAACACTTTATTGTGCTAGTACTATACTGTACTGTACTGTGCTAATACTGTACTGTACTGTGCTAGTACTATACTGTACTGTGCTAATACTGTACTGTGCTTTGGGAATAGTGTACTGTGCTGTGCTAATACTGTACTGTGCGAATACTGTACTGTGCTGTGCTAATATAAGTCAATGGTGCAATGAATTGTGGTACGACACCTACAGTAGGTACTGTAGCTGACAGTGTGGTAGGAAAAGTGCTGTTGCCGAGTGGAGACAGGTAGAATAGTTATATATATCTATCTATCTATATATATATAAACTGTAAAGTACAGAAGAAAACCACTTGAAATCCTTGGAATATATGGAGCTCGTCGCCAACGTTTGCTATACATATCCGCTAGGTCAAAGGTCAAACAGTTACGGACACAGCACCCCACTTAGTAGACAAAGGGTTCTGTACGCTAGAGAATATGATGTGGCTTTATACCACATGTGACCTGAACCCATTAAACTAATACTAAACTAATACACATACACACACATAACTGTAAGCATGAGGAAAACTGGAGGTAACTTTTATCTTCCGTGTACATCTGTACTTGAAATGGTGACAATGTACATGTTTATATATGTAAATTGTATGGTATAAAGGACCTATAGAACTTATACAAATCTGCTATGAAATTATGTTTACTTTGATCGTGAAAATCCCAAGTGGATTGGGACTTATATAAATATGTACTTACTTCATGCTAACTTATTCCCAGGTCTCTCATATAATCTACAGTATGTACAACAGTATGTCAACTAGTATTGAACGCTTCCTGGTCGACAAGACCAACCAGAATCATTCCCCTGTTGCTAACATAAGGAGAAGTCTAAAAGTTAGCACCACTGAGTTGTTATTAAGTTTTGCAAGGTAAGGTTAGAGTACCTTCTTTGCATATTTATGAGCAGCTCACTTAACCGGTCTCCATACGACTGACTCACTCAAGTCCTGGAACTTGTTGAATAATTTTTTTAATTTCTTTCACTTTTTATGTTATTACTGTACTTTTGAAAGTGACTTATACTTGCTTTAATTTAAACCCTTCAACTTGATCTATCTATGTTCCTAGGTTCTTTGCATAATCAATTTAAAAAATAATTAATTCAACAATTAATTTGCATAATCAGCTAAAGGCTGATTTACAAATAAAATGGAACAATTGTGTCCTTTTCTCCCTGACAAGCCTAATAAGCACTATTAATTAAGTTATTAATTAAACTTCAATATTCCAATTGATATTAACCCCGCCCCCTCTCCACCTGGCCCGGTTACCCCAAATGTATTGAAGCACATCTATAAAAATACACACACATAAATTCAT
The DNA here is from genome assembly GCA_010014835.2 of Apostichopus leukothele. NCBI lineage: Eukaryota > Metazoa > Echinodermata > Holothuroidea > Aspidochirotida > Stichopodidae > Apostichopus > Apostichopus leukothele. Next base: position 1,470,400 of record JAAAKB020000001.1, on the reverse strand, counting down.
GACATGTAAATTACAAAGTTTTGCTATGATTTGGTCCGCATACTTCACAAATTTACAGACATCTCTTTCAGTACACCTTGCTTTCTCAGGCATCAAGAAAAAGCAAGGTTGTTTACAAGCTTATGAACGAAACTGTCAAGTTTATTTTCGTGGTAGTTCTTTATTCCATTTGAAACCAAACCAATATGTCGTCATTGGAAACACCTTAAAAGGAGATTGGTTATAATGTACGGTCAGAACACCTTTCAGATCAAACCAGCCCACAGATGTTATGGTCCATCAATTAAGCACTAAAAAACAGTATTTACTCGCTTTCGAGGAAAGGCAAAAGCCGTAAACAAACGAAAAACAGACGATCTCTTTGGGGTATTTTTGTTCAGACCATACTCACTAAACTAAGAAAACAAAATTCCACGAACTTTGGAGAATTTGTAGTTCTTCCGTTTTCAAAGTAGGACACCAAATTTAGTTTAGGTACAGGCCAAATTTTGGCCTCGATGTCATGGAAAAAGTACTGAAAAATGGAAATATTCTACCTTGGTGATGATATTTACCGTATGGACAGTGCTCATATTTCTCAATTTCCTCCCTAGGCTAGAAGTACACTATGAAGTACAGTGTTCGTTTGTCCCGTGTGTATAAAGTGTGATATGTACACACAGTACCAACACACAGAGTCTTCAATTACACAGGTCTGAGAAAAGCTCAATTATACAAACACACTGTGGTGACTCACTAGTGATGAAAAGATTCTCATGTCAAAAAAAAAACAAAAAAAAAAATCAAAATTTCACAACAGGAGGAAGTAGGCCTACATTGAGAGCTCGTACTCGAACCTCTGTTTCTGATAAACCTGGAGGCTGGTTTCAGCCAATCCTTTGATCACAGCTGATGCCATTTCACCAATGAAAAGTTTCATCTAAAAAAAAAGGGGGGTCTACAATTTCAGATAGGATTTTGACAAAGTTGTGGTAAATTGGTTGGTGACTTCAACACAGAACTTGAAGGAAACTGACAACAATAGACCTTCCAACTTTTCTGATATTGTAAAAGCATATTGCAATTTCAAATATGGTATAATTTCATGTACATACTACATACCATCCAATTTCTTTCAGAGGGGGCAGCAAACCCCCCGCCCCCCCCCCCTCCCCTCCCCCCATC
>JAAAKB020000001.1:1442328-1455223 GCA_010014835.2 Apostichopus leukothele | reverse complement strand
ATCCCCTTCCCTTCAATCTCACACAAAAATTTAATAGTAGTTATTAGCACAACCTTGAGTTTAAACCTGGTTGCCCCCAGACCAAACTACATGGTAAGCTGTCTTCAAACACCTCAGGGCCTCACCCTTACCTAACAAAAGTTGAGGATTCCCCCTGACCAGTTTGAATATTCCAGCACGGAAAGTTTGCTAAAGTCAATGAAAAGTTTATGAAAGAACTGTGGTAATGTTACAGCATGTTACTGGATGTTGTAGACTTTTGATGGACTCTTTTATTATTCTCCCACAAGAAGACCTCTGAAAAAACTAAAATTTGAAGACAGCAACAACTATTGTCACATTAATTTTTGTTCATGTGAAATACTGAGAGTGCTGTGTTACTGGAATATGGAAATTATCCTAATCATGCTTTAATTGTCATCACAGTATATTGACCTTAAATATGCTAAACAAAAAGGTCAAAAAATGTTCACTCAACCCCTCACCTCAGGCTTGATTGAGGCTGATTCCGATAAAGGAATATGAAGAGCCTGACTATATAGCTGACTGCAGTATTGCACAAGAAAAAAACAATTATTACTCTACAGTATTGTAAAATTATTGACATTTTAACCTCTGTTCATATCAAATTAAACTAGGCTTTGCACCCAGTTCATATCTGTTTCATTCTGGTCAGAGGTATATGGAGAGTCAGGTTCGTGCCCCAGGGAAATTTATGTAACTGGGCTCCCCCCCCCCTCCCTATTGTTGTTTTCTTATAGACTCTTCATATATCCCTGATTTCAAAGCAAATATACTGTTGAGAGGTTTTACCCACATAATGATTACCAAGACCTAATGACGCAAATAAAGTAAAAGATTTCTGTTTTCGAATAAATTTCAAATCCCAAAGCAGAAACATGCAATGAAGATGAGCATTGAAGCAGTTTTGTATGTAATTCTGCTAGCTAGTACGTATTTCCCTTTCAATTAATTAATTCTAATAATTAATTCATATCACTGAAATGTCTGCTAACAAATTTGAACGGAAAAGTTTGACTGTTCGATCATATCACTCACCTGTGGAAACGAGCAGTGTTCCAAGATATGTGACATATTTTTTAATGCTTGCGGTAATTTCACATTTCCTGCCACACACGTCAGTCCAAGAAGTTCGATGTCGTTGGTAGAGGCACCATCAAGTATCAGTAGGGCATGGGCATCATCAACGCCTGCATCTGTGTCAAAGATGACCTTCCTTGGAGAAATTGGCGCTTTCCATGTAGAAGTCATTCTGTTCAAGTGCTTTCTTGCAATGTGTATAACGGACAAGAAAATCACGTAGGCTACTATAGCTAGGTTAGGCTAATTCTGAGGAGAATGATTGGATGAATATGAATAGAAATGAGTCTGAAAAGCTCTGATATAAGTTGGTAATTCTGCTATTATCAAAGCTTTTTATGCTTAACCAACGTATGCACAATTCTGTTAGAAAGGAATTTATAGTAGGCCTAGCTTGATATTTTCCTGTCTTGTTTTGCTTAGATTGATAATTTTAAACTTGACAAAGTTGTTAGAAACTTCAAATAGTATATTAGCTACTTCAGTTCTTATCATCAATCTTCTATACCATTGTTCATACTAATGTTACTCTGAAACAATATTAAGTGTTTCATTGGATTGCGCACAAGATCTCTCAATCTACTACTATTAAATGTAGGCTATAATAATTGTTTATCTTTCGATTGGGCATATGTTAGGTCTAAAGATATGGGCTACGTTATAGCCTAGCAAAAGCCTAACATTAGGCCTAACTGCCATCGCATTAATAATACTGTACAATTAAATTTAATGAGCAATTAAGTTTCAACGGGCCCATTCTATGTTTGGCCATTGACGACGCTACAAATGAGCTTTCTATTCCAACATTATTGTACCTATATTATTGCCAGATATCAGACTATAGGAATATTATTATAATCCTCAAAATATTTCATACTGACTCCGAGATTGTATCCTTCTTTCGTGGCCTTGTGTCTTCTCTCAGTATAGATCTAGACCCAGACTTACTATTTGGCATACCTCTTTATGAGGTACTCACCACATAAACAATCGCCAGCTGTGTGTTTTTGTCCGCTAGTACTAGTTACATCATACAATCGTAATGTCATAAACTATACATACAGCATATTTCAAACGTAGCATTGTTGACATGAGATACAAAGTTCATAAATAAACTATTCCGCTCACGGCGCTGGTAGTAACACGCATTCAAGTTCCGGGCCAACAAGTTATCCAACACCTGTTACTTTTTGTTCACTATAAGCCTGACTAATGCGACTAGAATATGAAAGTTACAGTTACGTATGAGAACTTTAAATTATTTTAAATATCTATTTTTATTTTAATTGTGGAGGAAGAAGCCTGGGCGGACTACTGGTGAATGTTTGAGTATGAAGCTGTAAATTAAACTGTCCCTCCCAGCACGAATGAGGTGTGCTCCCTGTTTCGATGAAATGCCTGGATATAAGAGCCTGTTTATTCCGCAGCCGTAATATACCCAAATTAAATCCCCAGGATCAGCCATAGCTAGCCAAGCAGTAGCCATTACTGTTTAACTATATGGAACGTACTCGAGGGCGCAGTGTCATTAAACGTAAGTTACTCCCTCTTGTAAATGGTCAATATGGCATAGCCATTCCAAGTGGGGAAGAAAGCAAGGGAGCTGCGTATATTATATGTTGCCATCGAATTCAAGGGGAGGGGTCAGGGCCTGGGGGAGGTTCGCTCCCGAACATACTACGTAACATGTTAAGCTGGCTTCAAACACCCCAGTGACACCCCTAGGCATATCCTAACAAAAATTGAGGATCCCCCTGACCAGTCTGAATGTTCCAGGACAGAATTTTTGCTAAAAAGTTTCTCTTTTATTATTCTCCCAAAAGAAGATCCCTGAAGTAAAGAGAAACAGCAACATCAATTAATTGTCACATCAATATTTTCATGTGTAATGCTGAAAGTGCTGTGTAACTGTAATTTGGAAATGATCCTAAATCATGCTTTGATGGTCATCACAGTATATTGACCTTCAATATGCTAAACAAAAAAAGGGCAAACAATGGTCACTCAAGCTGAACCTCCAAGTTAGCAATCAAGACAGTAGCCAGTCAGCCTTTCCGTCGTGCCCGGTCAAGTCCTCCTGAAAAATCATTTATGAAAAATTATGGTATTTTAGCATGCAAAATCATGGGGCTATACGTACTGAAGTACAATTAGACTGAACTGTAACAAAGTATAGTCATCAAATTACTGCAATGCGTTTAAAGATCGGGAGGGTGGTTCAGGGCCATCAATGTCCATAGAAAGATCCACGATGGATCAATGTTATACTCACCATCACATTTGGGATTGAACAGGAACGCCTCTTTAGCAATTGATTCTGTATACTTTTGTATAGACACCTCTTGTAAATGCATGGGGACGGAGAAAGCATTCGTTATGTACCTTCCTATCTGTAAAGGTGGACTTTGTGTTCATAACAACTATTTGCTTAAGTATAAATAGTGATACTGTGGTATCATATTTAGCTACAGTGATAACGGAAAGACCTGGCTCATCAAAATATAATATGTCACCTAACTTCTGCAACGGCCCATTTACATCACAAAACTTGAAAAAAATATCGACACAAACTTTGATGATGAAACACTAACCATTAAATTAGAAGGTTTACAAAAACAAATATTGTACTGGATTGAGCGATTGCTGAAGTGGCAATTGCTCTTCAAAAGTTGTTGGTCATTTTTTGCGTCTTTAGGTCAAAACCATCACCCCAATAGCATTGTATACGCTTTGGGGAAGATAATGAGCTTTTCAAATTTCATACAGAGCTTGTGAATGAAGCATGCTGATCAAAATTCAATTGCCTGTTCCTCTCTTGATAAATTAAATATTGCAGTTTATTCGTTTTGGTTGGATGATTGTACTCATCAATAATTTGTGATATCATCATGCTTACATAGAACACACAGATAACTGGTTTCACCGTTCTTGAAATACAGGAAACCAATTCAATGATGAGACGGGATATTATGTTGATAAGGTATGAATTAGTGATTTCAATACATGATAGAGCTTATGGCCAATTGCATCAGATCATCCAATAGTCGGTTTCGCTGGCCATGCATGCATATCTATGCCGAACAACAAAAATTATTGCGCAATATAGTTCTTATCCGAATGAAAGTACATGTTACCTTTTCGTTTTTTTAATTTTTTATTTCAATTCACGCAACGAGTTATCAAAATGGAAGTTTGGCCACTGTGTTTCTATTAACTGGTTCTGAGATGTTATCGAATTTTATACCTCATTATCGTTGTAAGGACAATTTAAAGGAGGATAGATACCTAGCTATGTCTAATGGTCAGAGCCATGTGTCCTTATCAATTTCTATGGTATATATCAAAGAACTATGGCTCTGATAACGCTCAGTTTAAATGAGGGCGACAATCTGTTTTCAAATGCTGTAAACATTGTTCTCCCATCGTGTCGACCGTATAATCTATGGAGATGTTAAAGTGCCGTATTTGTTGACACTACACGTAAATCAGGCTGGCAATTTTCTGCAAAATGATCAGTTGATAAGTTAATATGTTCAAACTTTCGAAAATAATAAAAACAACAAAGAAAGTTTTTCTTGCAAATGTAGTCAAATCACAGATTCAGCATTTGTTGCAAGTGTATGACTAATATCAAGTTTGGCGGCAGCGAAGTGGAAAAATAGGACCGTTTAAGCATTAATTCAACAGTTTACGGACTCTGTTCGAATGATCAAGTGTGGATCTTATCAATTCGACAGTTTGTAGCACTTGAAAATGTTCAAATTCTTATGTCTGCTACGTTACACCTTGAGTTTTTATTCACCCTTGCGTGTAGATACAATTGTTCTTGTTATTTACTATGGTTGACATGTAATTTGCCCCAAAAAAAGTACAAAGATATATCAAGTAGAATGACTAACAGCTGCAGACAGAATTAACTTTGACCTCAGTTGCGAAACAAACCAATTATTACAAATCATTTTCCTGGTAAACCTCGCCCGGTATTTTGGAATGCTGCCCAAATATATCGGGTAAATCTTTAACAGTACTGACATTACACATGTGCAGGCAAGTGTGTTGTACAGCAAGCCTCAGTCAATGTTGATGTTTTGGCTGTCATGCAAATTAGGGGTTCCTACAAACAAAGCTGCAAAATAAACCACGGTATAAAGGCCATGACATTCACGAGTTTTTGTTGGTTTGCAGCCACCTATTGGACAATTACTCATGGCGCGCGATTTTCAACCAATCAGGTCCTTTGTTATTACTTTGAAAATGACGTCATATGCAAATGACCTAAACAATCTTCCGTCACAGACAGGCTCTTTCGCCCGGGTTGTTGTGCAAGAGAGACGGAGAAATCCAACGTGGATTTCGCTAGGATTTCTCAAAAAATGGATAGTTTGAAGCAGCAAGTTATGATAAACCAGTTTGTTATGGCAGCGGGATGTGTGCCGGATCAAGCAAGACAACTATTACAGAAAGCTCATTGGCAATTTGAGGTTTGTTTTAAATCCCTTTTCCGCGTTCGCTGTGTCATGGCGATGTTTGTATGTATATAATCATAGTATCCTATGGTGTATCTCTCCCAGTAAACTCACTGCGTATGTATATGTAGGTTTGTTGTGTGAGTACTCGCCCGTGTTTATATGACTAAGTTGTAATAGCAATTCAACCAATGATTCACCTCTCCATAACATTACCATTACTTTCAATGGCCACTCTGTTGTGGTTACAGCAAAGCCACGTAAATTGCCTGCAAATAAGGTCTAACCAAGGCGTATAGGACAAAGTTAGAGTTTTTCAGAGGATTTCAATCTGAGTTGGGTTAAGCCTATCCTTACATTGAATGTAGCTAAGTATGGCAGTTTACGGCAACTACGCGTGTTCCCTAACTTCACGTACTGTGTAATAGTACATATGTAGCTGCCATGCTTGTAAGTCAATTTGTGTTCATGTTTCGAACGCAGTTTGAACTACGCAGCCTCAATGAAAAAGGCTGAAATTGGCACCGTGAAAAGAAGGAAGCATCAATCTTGTATTATGAAGTATTTTGACGAATTATTACACCCATTTACTGGAATTATTCCATTAAATTTATTGCATGCATGTACTTTAAGGAAACTTTCCTGGCTTCATCTGTGTTGGAGTGAGACCTTTATAAACCTCATTCTGACAGAATCATAGTAATGATTAAGTCACAGATTTGAAGGACACAACTAAACCATAGAGCAAAATCAAAAGAATCATCATTACCCTTGACCTTTACAACAACATTTTTTTCGGCCTAACTTTAGAATCCGTACCATATGAATGGGAAAGCTTACTTCGGCAGAATAACAACTGTATAATCCGGCTGAACGTGTGTGCTTGGTTTCTGTCTCCCAAATCAATAGAATAGAACAGTCAGTGAATAGGTGCGTCGCGTGAATGATTCGCTGGAATGAATTAAAGGGGTATTAGCCTCTCGGGTAGTCGAATGGTACGGATTCTAAATTAGTACCTTTTTTTCCACTTACTGTACTATAGCATTACGAAGTTAACGTATACCATGTTATTGGCTAGGCTTAAATCAGTGTTGGTGGTCAGTGTTACTTACATATGACCCACCTTGCAGAAGCGATGAATATATCATAAATTGAAAAAGCATCTCTTCTCTCCCCTCCCCCCCCCTCCCACACACACACCAAAGAAAATTACAGTGATTCAATGTCATGCACAAACATTTTTGTAGCAGGATATTTCACATGGCTATCACATTGTTGCAAATTTGTCCAAATAACATGCGCAATAAAATTGGAATTGCTGTGCCATTAGCTTGAATTGTTACTAATTAAGCCATAGCCAAATGGTGAGTCTATGTAACAAATTTGACTAATTCTTTAAAAAGGTAGGCACAATACAAACTCACAAGTGTAGAACATAACCTCTGACATTCACCAGTAACTTGTATCCAAGTATAACTTCTAGCACAGCTGTATATGAGCTCTTCTGTATATGAGCTCTAAATTAGAGCATTTCATTTTCATACTTAGCTGGTCTTATAACTTTCAATAAGGCATTTTCCATCTCAAAAAAAAAAAAATTTATTACTTAGAATTTTGGGGCTGAATTGCAGTTAGTTAAAAGGAAAGAAATGTGGTTACACGGAATAATGCTCATAGCCTTAAATCAGGGCCAAGAAGACACCTACCTATCTACTGAAACATTGAAAATGATTTTACACGACACTGAAAACATTCTAAGCATTTCAACTGTGTTTTTTTTTACCTCCAACTATCAGCTTACTGTAGACAGTATTGCATGCTCAATGAATGAGCTTTATAAATCAAGCTGTATTCTTGGTTTGTATTCTTGGTAGTTGAAATTTCAGGAAATGTTATCAGCAACTATCTTTCTATTGTGTCTTTAGGATGTGTTTATTTCTTCCTGACTTGGTTTGTATGGTGTTGGCATTCTACAAAGTTATTGTGAGGGAGGAGGCAATACATGATGCCAGTACCTTAAAACTTGGATTATTCAGACCCTGGATTGTCTGAAACAATAGCCTACCACTCTGACTAGTATTGTTTAAAGCTAGTCATATATCCTCACTACATAACAGTGCAGATTCCATTGGCCAATATAAAGCATACAGCTTTTTTTTGTCAGTGTCACAGAGCACCTATTTTTGCAGTCTTTCCAATGCTAAAGCTATCAAATTTGGACTTGCATCATTTCTACTTTCATTTTCTCTTTGCAGACTGCATTAAGTATATTTTTCCAAGAAGCAGCATTGCCAAATAGTCAATATGGAAGACCAGCGGGACATGCAGTAAGTATTTCCAGGGGTTCTTCGGTTCACTTGTGGGTCCTCTGATACCCTTAAAATTTGTCTGTATAGTAAAGTTGTCCTTCATCATGAAGAGTGTCATACGGCACCTGCTTTAACTGTAAATATCTTGTTGTCCCTTTGATGAACTCCTTGGGTGTCCTGACAAGAAATTAAATGTTGTCAAGAGGGCAATTCAAGTGTGACAACTGCTTTAAGAGGATTACAATTACATACATGTGTAAGTATGTGAAATGTGACAGCCAGTAGCTCCATGGCCCTCACAACTTGCCAAACAGACTGAGACAGAGGGGCCAAGTCAACGGCTCTTGAAAACAATTTCGGTTTCACAGTTGTTGCTTTGCAAAATTAACAGCAAAACAAAGTCATGTGTGACCTAGTTGCTGCATGTTAGTTCTGTATGTCAAGAGGAGTACATACCAGTGATAGAATAAAAATAAAATAAGTAGCCCCTTGTTATGCTCATGTGGGCCCTGTTTCCACAAGTCCTTTAACTGTTCACTCCCCAACTCCAGATGATAAAGTAGTTAGGGAGACTTTCAGTTCAGTTGTGTTGGAAGTGTGATTTTGATTGTACAGCAGCTGACCCATCATGTTATACTGTATGATAACAAAGACCATTTGTATCAGAGCAAAAGGAAACAGTCTTGTATGTTTTGAATTTGTGGGAAATGCAGATCTGTGGTTTGTAAGCCAGATATCACATTCCCAATCTTTCGCTGCTTTTCCTTCCCATCGATCCCAAATAAGGAGACCTGAAATAAGTGACTCATCAAAGCAGAGTTGTTGATGACTCCTTTGTTTATGTAAATGTGGAAAATGCCAAAGTAGTTTGTCCTTGGTTCGACCATGTGTGTGTCCCTAACAAAGTTGCATAACATATCATATCTGCAAAGAAAAGTTCTGAATAATTGCCTTGTTGCATCATGAGTTTGACTGTAGGTTTGGCGATGTTTTGTCGGCCCCTATTCCAAGGCTGGAAAACCTTGCGAAGCCTTACGAACTAGGTTCGCGGGAAATCCAGCCTGGCTGGAGAAAAAAGAATCGGGAAAAAAAATGAAAGAAAAAAAAAACAAGAAGGAAAAAAATAGTACATCTGTAAACAACAAAAAAGTAAAATTCCACAAAAAAAGTTTCAGAAACAAAAGGAAAATGTTCAGAGAGCGTGCTCGCAATTTGAGTGACAATGCCAACTAGTAATGATATGGCCCCAACCCACTCACAAGGGCAATGTCAATGGCTATTTTCGCACACTTCTGGGTGTATGTGTCACACGGCCCAGCGCGGGAGGGTTGCTGTAATATTGACTTTTATAATCAGCCTCGTGGGAAAGGTTTTGAACAATTTATTGCAATACCACATATTTTTTTTTTTTTTATTGTATGTTCGTTTTCTTGCATTAGCGATAAGGTTATGCTCAATGCACAACTTTATTCACTTGACCGTATAGAAATAAAAACTGAAAATCAGTAGAGAAATTACCAACTGTACGAAAAGTAAGGTGGTAGACCTTCAAATGTTACGAAAGATTGAGTTCTAAAAATTCACACGAAACTTGCATATTGTGCTGAATGCGACTAATGCCATATAAACAAGGCTCTAGTACACACATTCATGAATATAAGACCACATCTTTTGTTAAGCGGGGAGAAAAGAAATTTTTTTCAAGAATTTTCCAAAAATACACAATAATATCCTATATAGTTAGGTGTATATCAAATAGCCTGACCACCTCGACGGTTACGGATCTCATGTAACTACAAAAACATAACTAATTGTATTTTGCGGGGTTGAAGTTTCTACAGGAACATGTAATTAATACCAAGTGGCCATAAAACATGTAATTTCAAGGTTTACCTTCATAAAGATGACCATAGCTAGGGGCCTTGATATTGTGCTATGCGTGTACGTATGTACGATATGGCCCTTGCCTCGTGTTTTCATGGGGAATAGACAGTTTTGTTCATGCGGAGGAGACAGTTGGCTTGAGGTGTGTTTTAATTACCTAACTGTTACAGGGATATTTGACCTACTTTCTTGAACGTCTAGGATAATAGTTCGCATAACTTTGTCGATCCTTTACTGACTGACCTACTTAATTCTAGAGTTGAGCAAAACAGTTTACTCCATGGAACTTTCTTTGGATACTTGCCAAAAAAGATAACAAACAGGTGTTAGACAGGGGATGAGCTCACAGTTGTTTGGCAAAGTAACTGGGAAAATTCGTAGTCGGTGGGGTAGGGTTAAGCACTGGAGTTGTAATATACGTATAATGCACGCTATTCTTTGTTAGTCAGTCTAGAAAAACAGAGCTTTGCCGAACGATGTTTGTTTCATAATAACGGAAGTTAAACTTTTTACAGATTGTAAGACAGATTAATTCTCTTTTTATTTTATAACATAATATAGCTACTCTAAATTGTAATTTTTTAAATTTTCACCAGTTTCATGACATTGTCAATTCAAAAAGTTGTCAATTTTTTGCATCCGCGACTGCTAAATTGTATCGCCAGACACGCAAGTATACAAAACTTTTCAGGGGCTTTCGCTCCCTCTGACCTCACATCGGGTTCCACCCCTTGACCTCAACAGGGCCCTAAGGCGGGCCCCTGGACCCAACGCCATCATGCTCGCACACTACGCGTGCCCGGTGTGTTCGCTGCGCAAACACCATCGGGAAATCAGCAGTTGTTTGAAGTGTGTTCGTGGGAAATTGAACAAGGTTTTCCAACACTGCGGCTTTTGTGTGATGGGCAGTTTCATACATATGAAAACAGTACTTTAAATTTCAGACATAGATGATGCATCGATGCAGAAAGGTAGAAACAGAAGAGATGTGAGCATGTGAAAACAGTTGTGGGATCATAAATTCATTAATAAGTACATATTGCTATAAAAAGCTACATGAACGCGTTTCATGATTTCAGATATTGCTCCCGTTCTTGGAAATATGTTTCCCAGTCATTATTCCATTATTTATATTTATTTTCTTAATATTATTGTTTATTATGATCATTTTTCATTTTCATTTCAATATTAGTTATTATAATTCAGGGCCTCGAGAGAGATTAGCTTTGCGCTAACCGAGTTAAATAAATAAATAGAGATTTTATTTACGGATGCCCTTGAGATTACTTAAAATGCCAACAGCCTCTCCTTTTCTTATGAGGCGAATAGCACATAATATCTTATAGGCTGGTCGGTGGGAGATACTGTAGATTATGAAATCACCTTGCGAGGGCTTCTGAGTGAGTGTACGGAGGGTCCGACTGACCGAAATTGCGCATGCAAATAATAAACTGGAAAGTTTTGGAAACCCACACTATAGATATTTCAACACGCGTGTTGAAACTTTCGATACCCAAGAGCTGATATATTGTAATAGCTGAAAAAAGTCACGAAGCAATATGCAAACAAATGATTATGAAAACAGCAAATAAGATACTGATGCAAAAGTTATCATTGTTATCACTCTTTTGTGAAAGGATTGGTAGGCCTACAACATGAAATTGAAACACAGTAGATGACTTTCAGTTTATCTCAGCTATTTTTTTTTATCCAGTTCACATGCATCATGGACTCGCAATAACATAAAGAATATAATTTTGCCCTTCAGCTATGTATTTGCCAGGCATAAAGCTGACACATCAACCTTGTGTTTATAACTGCCTTTATATAAGCAGATTCAAGAAAACGGACTGAGAAAGATTGTATTTTAACAGAGTCGGTGTTCTTTCCCCCCGTCTCGGGCCTTTTAATATTCTTCAATTTGAGATATAGTGTGTTTGAGTCTAAACGTTTTTCTGTTGTAAGTTATAAGGTTATTATTTATATATTACATAGAAACATAGTTACAACTTCTTAAGATAGTTGAGGTCTTGACATGTACAAAGGTGAGTTTTAAATGCAAGTCTTCCACTCAACACAGTACATGTTAAGAAGTCAATACCATTTCAGCTATACACTCTATACTGTCTTGATTGCTCATTGAAGTGCATATAATCCCTTATGTCCTGTGAAACTTTGGTTTAATTAAATTAGTTCGCATAAGCGATCTTGTGGTCATTCTTATCTTGCTCATATTACAAAACCTGCTCAAACATGTGTGGTATAGCCAGATAAGCAGCCACTATGCAACAATTCCAGTGGAAAATTTTGCCCCTTCAGTGTAAGGGGACTGTTACCCTAATGAATGTAGGAATAGCTGAATTAAGGTTATGCTAGCCTGTTAGTTGGTTACAAGTTTAAAGGGAGGTTTTCCTCCCTCAGAATACTGATCATATCAGTTTATTGAAGAAGTGTTCAACATTTATGAGATCATCCAACTGTCTGCAAGGTTTTAGTCAAATTTAGTCATAAAAACCTACTCTTAAAGTACTCTGGAGTTGTTTCCTCTCTTGGGATATTGTGGATTTAAGTGCTAGACAGGTCAGCTGACCTGTCATTGACTAAAGGTCAAATGAAATGCAAGGATTTCCAGAGATTGAGATTCAACATATATCATATACATGTATTATTGTAGTTTGTGTCACCAAAATACTGCAGTGCTTTACACCACCCTTAGTCCAAGACAACCTGTATTGTAACATATCCAGAACTTCCAGTGTCTGTGCTGGTAATGCTCATTTCCGGTTGACATAACTTCAGCTTCAATATCACAAATACAATATGAAGGTCCTTTTTACATAATTTACTTACAAAAAGTGAAGTGGTCTTTAACAGGCCTTTGAGATGTAACATGTTAAGTTGATTGCCTACAAAGACCGCTGTTGTGTCATTTTGCTATCTGAATGCAAAAGTTCCCGAAACCAAACACAGTAATATAATTCCTAAATTAAAAAGATCAATGATTGGATCATAGTGGTGTTGCTACCATGGGCTTATCTTTGTTTTAGGTTACCTTTTGTTTCTGAAGTCTCTGAACATTTCTGAGTAACTAATTTGATTTCATGTTAATGTTTCACTTTTGTTTTAGAAGCCTCT
>JAAAKB020000001.1:1404393-1424015 GCA_010014835.2 Apostichopus leukothele | reverse complement strand
CTATCTAGGGTGGGGGTCGGAAGGGGGGGGGGTGCACGTCCCCACATCAGAAGTTGGTTTATGTCGGAGGCACAACTAGGTACCATGACGGCATGAAGCCCTTTCCAATGTGTACGTGCCAGTGTCAAGTTAAAATTATATATACCTCTTTTCCTCTTGCAGCATGAGAAATTCTCGAGGCTTAGACGACAGGTGAACGATGATTTGGTGAGTATTTTGTGGGGCCAAATAAAGAGTGTAGAACCAAGCGTAGATAACAATGTAATTAATGGTTATACTAAGGCTAGCCAAGTGTAGGCCCAAAGAAGCCTATGCCTATATAGTCTAAGTTAATACTTCGGCCAATGTCTGATTCATAGTACACCCGTTCCACGATCCCGTAGCCTTACTAATGTCCACAAAGTATAGTCCAGTTGCTAGCCAGTTCATTACATTTCTATATTATGTGGTTATCAGCTCAAGTCAAGATCATGGTTCCATTCAGATGTTGCAGACATTGGCCTTGGTTTCAAGTTCAAGCAGTCTTACTCTAGTCTAGGCCTACACCTAGTCTTAGTCTTGGGCCTACTTAGGCCTAGGCTAGTCTTAGTCTTACTCTTGAGTTGGAACACGATATGTAGGATATTCTCATATTACCCACAAACTTTGAAATTTCAGGCCAGGCCTTGATGATGACAGTCTTGAAAGTATTCAGTGCATACATTACAAATGAAATGAGCTTGAACAATATGCCAACAGCCATAGGCTAGATGATTTTTTGAACTATTTTCGTGAGGCTGAACATTAATGAAAAGTAAGTGTTAGCTAAAAAAATACAATATAGGCCTAGGCCTATGTATATTTAGGGATATAGAATTGGTTGCCACCATAATTTACACTTGTAATGTTTGTTATCATGGCCATGTTGATATGTCTGGTTCAAAAGAGACAATGGTGTGGTAAATCATATCGGTTTGCATGAAATTGAAGGCACAAAGGCAGATATGGCAAATTATATATAATTGTTAAACATATTATTTGTGTTTACATTTTGTGCAGCAGTTGTGGAGGTTTATAAAGTTTGTTTACAAATTTGAATATGATACTGTATAAGAGTCAAGATATAGGACTACATGGAAATTATAAATCTGTGTAAGTACTGTGTAGTGTGGATATTTTGTATCTGTGGCATTTTGGGATGCTGCAGAAGTGTAAAAGACCTTACCTCAGGGTCATTTTTTTGTCATACATACCTTTCCTTTGCAAGCTTTTCAAATGCAATACATTCAAGCGGAACAGCTTTGTTTCCACAGACCTGTGACTTATATAGTGCAAATATATTCTGTTGCACTGTATGATTCTGTTCTGTACGAGAGTTCATCTTATTGTTACAGTACTATATTGTTCTTACTTGGTTGACTTATCTTAAAAGATAAAAGATAACTTACTGTACTATTGAATACTATAGGAAAGCCATGGAAAGCATAAACTCCATTAGATGAGTCAGTTGTAAGTTATGTTGAGTGGCTTATCTTGGATCTCAAAAAACAAAAACCTTTTCAATGGAATGTCGATTTTGAGTTCTTTGTCCTGACCACATGGATAAAGCTTCTTATGCCATTAACTATTTGTCAACTGCTTGAATTTTGCATAACTGTCTTTGATATGTTCCTTAAAGGTATGTTGTATTGGCCCCAAATATGCTAGATATTCAGATATGGTCACCTTTGGTCAAAATTATTAAACTGTTTTAATTACAACCTTCGAGGAAATTTTCCTCACTGAGACTTTCAGTCATCTTTTGTGTTCCTTAAAACTGTCTGAGAACAATTTGGAGAGTAAAGACCTCCAGGAAAATTTGGGGCCTTTACTGACTACCTTTAATTTTGGCTCTACAAAGTACAAACAGTAATTGGAATAGCGAATTCAGGGGAAAGTAAAACAGAGGAGATATCTTGTAAATACCAAAATGGTTCCACAAGAAATTAGGTATCAATCCATGCAGACAGACATATTTCAAGAAGGCCAGCTTACAAGGCTTGCTATCAAATCCATACCAACGTATTTAACAGTATGTTCTGATATGTATGTTATAGTTTTGGTGAATTCAAACAGTTAAGAAGCCAAAAGAAGCTTATATTTGAAACCCTACCCATGTGGTGGTGGCTGTAGATGGAGAGTGGCTTTTATCAAGCTTTCTCTTTTCAATATTTAGAGAATTAAGAGGCAGCCATGTAATTGTCACACCCTTGCCGGCTCTCAGGACCGCCATTTAATGTTCCCATCTCACAGATGAGAACTATACCTCAGCATCTGACCACATTTGCAAATATATGAGAGGTGAAAGCATCATCCCTTTCATCATCACTGCAGTGCAGCCATTTACCAACATCGTAAAACTAGAAATCCAAATCCATCGAAGTCTCATCAGCTTTGCACAGCAGCAAATTTGAGATTGTCTAGAGAACATAGTGGTTTAAGAACAGACTCTCATCATCTCATCATCAGTGAGCTACCTGATGTTTTGGTCATAAAATATACTACAGGGTTGATACACATTATTTAGCCTTGCGTACCGATGTAATGTGCCATAGATGAATCTAGGTAGGTTAGCCAGATATCAAAATTTGCCTACACTTGAGTTAAAATGATTTCTTATAATTCGTACTATGCAGCTTCATAAAATTGCAATTAAACTCGGTGTTAAAAGTGACAAGATCCACCTTCCTTAGTGGGGCTTACTGTTAGATACCAGCCCTAAGTATTAACCAGGGTCCCATCTCACAACCATAAAACACAGGGAATACCTGTTTTTTAATGCAGTATCACCTTGCAAAATGCTATGCAAACTGGACAGATTGCTATACAAGTCCAAAGATGCAGGGATATGCTCAGGAGTAGTTGAGCGCTGGGCGGATTTGTGCGGCAGTGTGAATGGGGGAGGGGTCTCGAGTGGGGATTCTCCCTCTCCTTTGGAAAATTTCTGCAAATGAAGTATGGTTAGATGGCAAATGGAGCTATCTTTTTCCTGGTGCTAGCTTCAGTGCCAAGTATTCACCCATATTTTGTTAATGGTAAACTTGATTGAATTGATAATAAAATAAGAGTGCTGGGCGGAATGTTTAAAGTACCGTTTGTGCTGGACAGCATTCAAAACTGCTAGGCACAGCCACCCGCCGCTGCCTGGCGAAGGTGTATACATTTATAGCAGTTTTCACACAGGAACTATGACCTTATTTTGTAAGAGACAAAAATAAAGACACTTAGCAATGCAGTAAATATTAAAGGAATATTAAAATTCAGGCACAAGTACAGGTAAGCTTGATGTTCTATTATTTTAAAACTTGCTCAAGTTTTCAAATCGGTGCGTTTACTAATTTCAGTCCATTTTAGGATCAAAAATTTCTGAAAGATTTTTGTCCCTTTCTACAGTGCTGCATTTTACTCCAAGCAAAGTCTTCAAATTAATGTTTTTAGTCTTTCTTATCATAAACCAGACTTAGCTTTTATATGTCAGGTGTTAATTGATTGTTTTAATGGGATACCGCATTATTATGATAATACAGAATTGCTTCTTTTTATGACAGTTTTGTCTATGAAAAAAGGAGAGAATTCCTTTGCAGTGATAAGACAGACTTGTTTGATTTATGTCCTTGAGGTGTAGCTGACCCATCCTGAACTTCATGGAGCTATGCACAAATTTGTTTTGATAACCTAGGGCAGAGGGGATGGGCTGGTTTATGGTCATTGAAAACCATGTGAAAAGTCTGAAAACCATATTTTCAAATATTTTCTGAACTGATCTGCCTTTTTAAACTTTCCATGATACTGACAAAATTATTTAGCTTACAAACTTTATTCTGATCACTGTTTGTCTGTAAACTTTAAAAAGGTTTTATTCATTGCCATGGGAATCAGCTAAGGATTCTGTCCTCATAAATGTTAATTCAACTAGTTGCGTGATTGTAACCCAGTTTTGCATGAATTTTGCATGATTCATACCCAATATTGCTTGCATACAAAGGGTAAACTTTTAGTTTTATGATGAAAAGGCAAAGTGAAACTTGTGAAAATGTGCTGTAGTTGTTGTAATGAATTGCAGTCATTGATAAAGGCAAAAGAAAGTAAAGTATGCTTAGAAAAGCATTAATAAATCCCTTCTGTGGCTAGATGAGAATTAAAGGGAAGAGGAGGAGGATGGAAAGGTACAAAACATTTGAGGGGCAAGATCATGTTCTCTGAACCCTAGCTTGTCCTTTTGCACTTTACAATTTTACATCTGAATTTAAATTTCTTATCACCAAGCTGTGTTGTTTCTATTGGCGAATTCAACATTAATTTGCTCTTCACGATGTCAGGGGCCTGAACTTTCAAAATCTCAGTTCTGATATGGGTAGGGTCTTGATTGATGAGTTGTTTACATGATATGTGGATTTTACTCCCAGTAAGTATAAATGGAGTATTGAAACGATTAAAGGTGTGATAAAATGCTATGCAAAATTTACAAACTTGTGCAAAAATGTATTTCGAGCGGTTTTGTTTTGTACCGTGACCATAGAGCATTTTTTTTAAGAGACTACAATCAAAACCTTCAAAACTGCTACAAAAAATCTGAACAAATTCATTAGATATCAAGGTTTGTTTTGTTTGTACACAATTGAAACACTGATGTAAAATGTTTTTATGTTGAACATGCATACATTCACACATTAGCATGTGTATTATCACAGTAATTAGGCATCAGTTTTGATTCAAAGGAAATGTGTTTCCATTAACAAAAGAATGTTGTGTTTCAGTGTTATCTTTTGCAAACAAGAATTTTTCCAGTGGATATTTGCTTGCAAAGATATAGCTAATTAAGCGATGTTGGCATAATTCTCTGCTAATTTGTCCAATGTTATTGGAGCGGAGTAAAATAGATTTTGTATGTCCAGCTCTGTGACGTCTGGAGATTTCTGAGAATGTAAGATCAATGGTGCATATGCAGCAGCATGAGGGTAAATCTTGACTGTCTTTTTCTGCAATGTGCCAAAATGTGAAATACTTTTATAACCGTTCCTTTTAACCTTGACTTTACAGAACATTTTTACACTCTTTGCTTGCAGGGATCAGGTGTGGATGTTCGCTTGTTCCATGTTAACTCACAGATAGCGGTGAGGTTTGCTGTCGTCACAGTCACTTGTCACATCGTGAATTCTGCACCACTGCCGAAGAATTATGTCTATGAACTTATCTTACCCCCTGATGCGTACATCTCAAATTTTACCCTGTAAGTATTTTACGTACGAAGCAAGTTATTTTATGTGTGAAGTTGTTTGACAAAGGCCTACAGTAAAGTGTGTACAGTATTCCTTACATGTGAAGGTAACAAACTTTGCTGCCATTATTTGAAAATAAATCTAATATATTCCCTTGCATAGTTGTGTAACATTAAGGGCAAGTTGTACATTGTGGTGATGTTGCTACTTGAAGTTTATACTTGACACAAAGTTGATTGTAAACAAAGTTCTTTTTGCCACAAAACCACAAAGAAATGGCAGACAAGATTGCAAGACAAGGATGTTTAAACACTCACCATCATATTTGTTTTAAAGTTGGCATATTTTGGAGATGTATTGTACGTCCGACACCAATTGTACTTTTTGACCAAATTTCATTTTTTTGCCAATAGGGGGTTTATACCTATTAACAGAATTGCCCTGTACTGATAATCAACAGAAATTAGTAAATTAGTTGTTCCAAGTTCAATTGCAGTTTAACTTTAGACTGTAAATTGTAGTTAGGAAGTTTCATGGAAATAAAAGTTCTTCAATTTATATATGTGTCAGTAGGCCTACTCTTTAATAATACTGTATATCTGTATTCCACATGTGTCCTTTGAACATTGCTTGATAGGGGCCTACTTGGTTTAGATACTTGCTGTAGATGAAAATCTCTTATTGGGTTGACAAACATGTCAGTTTATGCACAAAATTAGTTTTGACCGGTTTTGACCACTTTTAGGTGGTCAAAAACCCCCGGTTTAAACCAGGTTTTAACCGATTTAAACCGGGCGGTTTAAACCGCCCCGGTTAAAACCGGCCAACCCTGTAATGGAATGGTACCCCACGTCTGGTTCCCGCTGCCCCAGTAAACTTGACCTGTTTGTTAGAAATATATGAAGTTAACCTACATTGTTACACTGGACACTCGCTTTGATATTGCCAGTATTTTCAGATGACTAAAACAACCATATCTACAATTAGATTTACTGAAGAGGGAAAAACCATAAGAGTTGGGTTTTATTTCTTCCTCTTGTTAAACTCATGATGAATCCAAAGTCCCTGTGGAACCTGGAACAAACCAACCGGCAGAACGGCAGCACCAATAAACAATTGTTTTCATTTACACTTATCACTCTTTTGCTCTCATCCTTAAAAACGGAATATAAACGGAATTCTTTGATCTTTTAGTTAATAACAACTTGATTTGATATTCCGCTTAAATTGGAGACAAAGTAATCTTTAAAAACTTCAAATCACAATCCGTAACCTTTGTTTAAGACACTTTCTCCCGCCCTGGGGAAATCAATTTTCGGGTGTTTTTTTCCACCCTTTCCTACTGATGGTACCTTTTTACCTGTCCAATGGGCTCACACCTGAGACACGACCCTAATTAATTCTGTGCCCAAAGATTTCCCCCCAAACCAAGGATGAAAGTCACTGAATGTCAGAGGCTGTCTTCTTTGTGGGTATTTTATTGGAGGTGAGATTATTTTGATAGCTTAGTGATGTGAGGGGACCCCAGAGGGGTTATGGCAAAATTGAACCAAGGCTTAAAGGGGGTCGTTGCTTCTGGGTTTTTCAAATCGAAACGAATGTTGAATTGTTTTTCCCTGGAGTCAAGAACAGAAGAGCTAGACCTAGACTACTTTTTGCCACTTCTGAAATTGATATTTTCGACATCCCCACCACCCCCCTCCCCTTCCCCATCATTGAAAAATCCCTGTTAAATGGTCCGAAGATTATCTCAAGCTGAGCTCCAGAAACATTTAAAATGATTTTCAATTCACAATGACAGATTTTGCAAGACATCAGCAGCTCAAACTATGTTCAGTTTTGTGGGTCATTAATGATCTATCTATTTACAAATTTTTCCTTTTTGTCTTTGCATTTAATCTCTGTATCCTCCATTTACCTGCAAAGCCAGTTGTTATGAAATTTACCACTTTCATGTTTCCTTACCACGTACAGAAGGAAAAGTAAAGTTTGCTACTTAGGGTAGCATTTCAAAATCTTTGGATAATTCCGTTTCGACTAAGGTTTGCTCTTGTACATCGAGACTATGACACACCAAAGCTACACGCAAGTCACCCATTCCATTCCTTTAGTTTTATATCGCTCCTCGTGGGAATGTAAAAATAGAATGAGAAAGCTCTGAAGAGATCTATCAGGATTTCTGTCAAGCAGCTGTCTACGATTGCACCCGAATTCGCTACAAAAATGCCCTTCAGTGTACAGTGTTATTGCTAGCTTATTCCATGATGATGTCATTAACGAGATGCTCAGCCAGTCTTTGGGATTGGGAGAGGGTGAAATGGAGATGTACTTTCCTCTAATGTGAAGGCAAGAAATTGTAAGAAAAGTATGCCAATCCCGAGAAGAATTCAACGACAAAAAAACTACCACTCTTTAAAATGAACATTTCTGAGACACATTTACCCATATTCATGGTACCGAATAGGAACGAAAAGTTTCTTTAAAAATTCAACTACTAAAAGCTACCACTCTTTAATATTAACGTTTTCTGAGACACATAACCCATATACCTTGAGTTATTGTTGTAACCTTTCCGTAAGTCCTACCCCTCCCTGACGAAGATGAGAGGAGAGACTCTACTGGAGGATGACGAAGATGAGGAGGAGGAGGAGGAGGATGGAGGGAGAGTTGTGCAACGGCTTTCTGACGATCGTCTGATAGTTTATAGATTGTATCTGATTTCCTGAATGAATCATGTAACATTAATGCCACAAGAGCAGCTGATCTACTTGCACATGAATGCAAACTATGTCATCACCACAGACTCACGCAAACATCAACCCCTCCACCCATATCAAAACCATCCTGGCAAATAATACAATAATAGAGATGTCACACAATTTCTTGTCAGACGTAGGGTTCCCTTTATCGTCGTTTCTCTCTTTCCTCCCCCCCCCCTGTCTCTCTCTTTCTGCTGGAGGAGTTCATGTTTGGATTGATTAAAATTCACTTGCTGTTGACAAAATAGCAACAGGCAAGAAAAAGAGGGAGAAGACCATCGATATCCTGAAACCAGAAACGTGTTGAGGTTTGAAGTATGCAGGCCGCCCAAAGGACTCTTAATTTAAAAAAAAAAAAATCTGGCTGTTTGGAGTGGAGATGGGAGACGGTGGCTAATAACTAAATCTACTGCCCACAGGCATGGTGACGGACAAAACTATCATCTTCTGTCTTGAAGGGTACACCCCCTCGTCCACTGGAATGGGGCTAAAATAAACTGCCACAAACTAGCTCAAAGAAATAACTGCAAATTGGGACTATGAACTAAATTTGAAGGCACTCAGAATTAAGCACTCAATCACTTCTGGTTTTGATATCACAGTAATCTCTTTAACTACCAACTAAAGCAGATTTTGTTAAGGACATTCCAGCAAAATTGAAACAGGAGGTTTATTCTAGTATACTGAGTGAATTCTCTATTCAAAGAATTAGACACTTGATCTCTGACTCTGATAGACAAAATCCTTTCCAGGCAAACGTTATTTTCATCATACTGCTTTCAAGTGACTGCTTGATTTGCTACCATTAAGTTTTTGTCTACACATCCAACCCCCCCCCCCCCTCTGAATTTATTTAGTGAGTTGAGGGTCAGTCTTGGGTCAGTACATGATCAGGAAAAGGAAAGGACATAGTGACTGAAAAATCTGACTGCTGGAGAAACATCAGTTAGGGTCATACATCTTCACAAGTGTTAACATATCACAGTATAACCCTACAGGTTAGTCATCTGTACGCAAATACTCTGACATGGATGGACTTTGTATTTCTGGCAAGCTGTCAGTACATACAATTCCATGGTAACTTACTTTCAGTTACTTCTGACACTGCAGTTATTATATATTACACTAGTTCACAAAGCTGTGATTATGACTAGACAATTTCTGTGCTAAACTCGTTCTCTCATTGGTCCAACCCCGTCCTCCTTCAGTGCAGGAATTGCCATATGCGGTACGCACTTGAGATTGGCATATCGAAAGCTCATACACGATCTAATCAGCTTCTACATATCTTCAAACAAATCGGTCAACTTTTTGTGCTAATCTTTAGTTTTACTCTAAGTAAGACTGTATCTTCGTTACTTATTTGGAGCTTGAGTGGTCATTTGAGATCTGATGCATCTTTCTCATTGGTTGATCAGATAAACTTACGATTGAATCAAAACAAGATACAATGCTGAGCAATGGTACGTTTATCCATGGAGCTCTGTTTATAGCTCCATGGTTTATCAGACCCCTACCCTAAGAACAGCCACGGTAATTGGACGAGATGGGCACAGGCAGTTATCAAATGCCTTGGGGCATCACTTAGAGGAGGAGGAGGCCCACACAGGAGAGCGGAAACCACAACATCCTCCCTGGACATGAAGAAACAGTCGAAGAACAGGTTCAGCTTCCAGCTAAGCAAACAGTTAACTCTGCTGGCCTTAACAGCAGGTTGATGCTTTATTCAACCTTATCTGTTAAATGAAGCAGGGGGGCGTGACTAACCAATCCCACTGACTGGTCCATCTAACAGGAGTAAACAACCAATCTCTGACTACTGATTTCCCCAGTGGGAGATTAAACCTATTACCAACTGCATGAGGGAAACTAATGCGATGCCCTTTTTTTAATAATCGAGATTTTCCACACCAAATTCAAAAATATCTGTTTCCACTAACAACTTTGGACGTCACAGTTAAAATTGTTTTAAATGAATGTCCTTAAAAAGGAGAGCAACAACATGTGAGGAATTTCAAGTCTAAAAGTGAAGACATTTTTAGTCTTTCCGAGCAGTGTCAGTCATCTCCGATTTAAACAACGATACATACACTCAGGATATATGGATTTATTTTTTAAATACCAACACAGGTAATTATGAACAAACTCAGTTTTTAGACCTTCAGGCATTTTGAAAATAACTGAGAATAAATTTACCAAAATACCTAAACTGGACAGGTATTTCTAGCCTATATTCTCATTGCACATGTGACACTAATCCACGGTATATTTAGCCTAGATCACAAAGGTTAAAAAAATAAGTGTTTTAAGATTAACTCGACTACACTAGAGTTTAACCCATTAAAAAACAAGTTTCTTCCAAGAAAGATCAAGAAACACAATCCTATACTAAAGATGCTTTTCAAAGCTCACATGATGTAAATGTTTATAAAGAAAAGTCACAACTCTCTTTGTTTAGCTGTTACTGAAATTGCTAACATAGATGTTTACTTTCCTATCAACAAAGGGTCAAATACCCTCCCCTAATTCCCCTCCCCTCCCCACCTCCCCCACCGCACCTGTTCAGTTTCTGAATAACGCACATATTTACGCCTGATTACATTGTTTAGACTTTTTAGCAATTTAATTGATGGAAATGTCCCTTACTCCATCCCTACATGTCAGTCACACTTTGGCAAAAAAAAAAGCAATTTCAATCCATTTAATCATTAATTACAATGTTTTGAAGAGATATATACATGTTTATAAAATGATACTAATTTTCACCTCCTGAGGCACTTTATCTGATGGAAACAGACTAAAAACCACTAAAAGGCAAACAATTAGTGGTCATGATCCCATTGTTGTAATTCAAAACAAACTCCTATTTTTCTCAGTTTTTCTCAAGTTTTTCCAGGAAATCCCAGCAAACTAATCTTCTTCTTATCAAAGGGATAAACATACAAGGTTTCTATTTTTGTGGGTTTCAAGGATTATCACGGTTGTCATGGCAACTAAGTCCACGCACGCACCACACATGCTTCCCCACTATCACCACACTAAAAGGAAATAGCAGCCAACAGGCTATCCTACCAATGAAAAAAAAGAAGAAAAACCTGAGGCTGACCACAGGTTCATTTATCTGTTTATTGACAAAGCCCCTGGTCAATAAAACTAAAGGCTTGATAAACAGCCCCATCTTTGCCATCAACAAGATAACATCATCATCCACAGGATAGTGATAAAAACTTTCTCCTCTGACTACCGCAAGAGCAAATCCATGGGACCCCTAGCAGTTAGAACTGATGAGATTATGGGGTTTCTGCTGCTGGTATTGTTCAGCCAGCACGGCAAATACCCCCCTGTAGGCGATACAACAACTGATAAAGCCCAATATGAAAAGGCAGAATAACCATCAAGAATTATGTAAAAGACACCTGGGTAGAGGAATTCATTAACTTTCTGTATTTTTTTCCCCCTGATGTGACAACTCCCGTAAAGGAACGACGAATGACAGACGAGTATTTTGCGGATGGAAGAAATGCCGTCGAAGAAGGTTGATCGGGGTTTTGTGGAAGATAGCCGACTTGATTAGCGATGTCATTCTGATAAACTTGGAACACGACTGATGAACAGTGAGGAACGTGACATTAGAGAGTAATATTTGAGTGTTTAAAGAATCCGTATTGCCGACCAACTCTGTTGGGAATATAATTAAGGGATGGTCACCTAATTCAAGTTTTAACATCAATGTAGGTACTCTTTAGTGTATGTATGTCTCTAATCAGGAGATTTAAGTATATAAACTTGAAAAGTCTGCTTAATTGGAAATATTTACCCTATAAATACGCTAGTCTATAATTTACAATTTTTTGAAACTTTATGCAATTGTACCATCCTAATTATTTATTATTTTATGTTTTATTGGGGTTTTATTTGGACGGGAAGGGTAGGGGAGGGGGAGAGGAGGTAGAGAAGAGGGTGGGTGGGTGTAAGGGAAGGGAGACAACAATTAATACCATTTCTACTCAAAGAGTCAATTTGACTGAAAGGGAGAAATGGGGAAGCTTTCAACAAATTTAGAAATATGTAATTTGTCAATTTTCCTTTCTTTCCTCATAAATACTCACCTTTGCTCTCTCAAGCCTTTGTACTTGCTCATGGAATGCTGGGCTGGACTTAAAAGCAGCTGAAGAAAAAATAAACAATGAGATGATATATGGTAGGTTCACAAAATTCAGCTATTCTCTAAGATTACAACAGAAATATTTACAACAAAAACAAACAGAAATGGAGTCACTGGACTGGATAACCTGAAATTCATGTGAACAAGATCAAAGGTAATTTATATTTTTGATATTTATGCTTGTTTTCTTGAGGTTGGATGGATTTAAAAAAAAAATAATAGTTAGGCTTGCTTTCCCATAAGAACGACAAAAGTCACTGGATTGTGATAATGCAATAGAGTTTAATGGATCAACTGCACATATTACATAACGTGATCAATTGATTGAATGATTGATTGTTTGTCTGATTAATTAATTGACTAGCTAATTATCTGAAAATACTGTTACGTTTAATGATCATTACGTTCATTCCTCTAAAAGTTACATTTATAGTGATATTCGACTTTGCAGCGGTAACTGGGTTACGTAATTTTGGTGTACATTCAATGAAGAGATTAATATTGAGGGAATAAAGAATTTTTCCATAATGATATCACAGATCAGTGTTTCATTTCCAAGGAGTTACAGCAAATAAGGGTTTTCTAGAGTTAGAACACAAATATATATGAGATGGTATATTTTATCAGACATTATGCAAAATGCAGAAAATTATGATGTTGTAATAGAAAGAATATCAGGAATGATGACAACCAAACTAATACTTTGGATATTACTGCTCAATCCCCCCCCCCCCCCAATGGTAAATAAGTACATGATCCATACATATTGAGTTAAAATGGTTACCGGCATTCAATACACTGTTCGAGCTCTCCTCTTCAGTCAGGGACGTTTTTTCCCCCCTCTACCATAGTAACTACCCGATAGACAATACGTTGTCAACATCGCGGGGGGAGATTAACGGCGTCCTTATCGCTGCTACGAACACTTTGGCCGATCACTTCATTCACATCCTCCCTTTGGATTTCATTCAAGCCCTCTGATTAGTTTAAAATAAGCTTATGATATCATCTTCTCACCCCCGTTAATGAATTACGTTCGACGGCCCTTCGGTTTCCCTTTACTAATACCACAAGGTGAATGACGTAGTATTCCTCTGGGAGGAAACAGCGGAGAGACGCTCTTCTTTAAGGTTTTCTCATCATCTGTGATTCCCCTCACTCAAGATGAGCTGCTGACTGCCCTGTGTGTGTGTGTGTGTGTCTTAAACCAGATGGCACCGCTACGAATATGTCTGGTATGTCCGTGTGACGTCAATACGGGTCACAGTCGGCACGGTAAAGGTCAGTGGAAATTCGATGCCCGTCCTCGCCGAACCGTGCTATGTTGCTTGGAGACGTTGCATGGGGGGGTACGGGCAGTCGTACATGATCAATTTTGACAAACAACATAAAACATGGTTTTGGCTTAGTTACCATATCAACAGAGCCAGTTAATTGCTAGAGGAAGATCAGAGACGGATGATGCTGATGATTACGAGGAGGATGGTTAATACATGATGAGTTGTACGTCACCACGTCTTTATAACCTTCACAGCTGATCGCTGACTACAGTGATACTCAAAGTACAGGGCTACTGTGTGGTGTAATAAGGCGACTCACTAATGTGAAAAAAACATTTAACCCTGTAGTTGTAAGATCAAAGTTTTTGTCTTTTTGTATGTCTTCAGGTGTGATGCTAACTAATTTTCTTTTGTTCTTTTGACGGACAGCATTGGTTTTCGATTCTCGACCCTAAGTTTTATTGTTAGACTTTGAATTCTTTTTCTTTCTTCTTTTGTAAAGGCTACCTGTAACTACTGGAAGGAGGAGAGGGAGGCGGATCTGTGCTGATAGGATCGGGACAGGTTAGTCTTCGGCCATAACGGAACGCATGATCGCACTCATCACATAGAGAAATTTAAAGAAGTCTAAAGGACTCACTTGATGGTATGATTCCTTGGTCGACCAGTTCATTACGAGGTCTTCTTAACTTCAGTCTCAGTGCCAATGCTGGAAAGAAACGAAAATATGAAATTTAATGATACCTGCCGAGTACAACTTGTAAAAGGTTCAAAACAGTTCCTGCCATGTGCGTGCAAATGGTCACTTTAGAAAGTGCCATTCTCAACGAGTGATGTGGTACCACACCCCACACCCCCCCCCCAATGCTTCCTACTATTAATGAATTCATAGATAATTTATGACAATCTTAAACTTTGAAAATTCAGTTTTTCATGTCAAATTAGTAATTCAACAAGAAATCATCGGAAAATATACAGACCCCAGGCTATTCTTCTTTTCTTATACACTCTGACTCGACCAATTGTCAGAAAATCATTCAACCAAATATGTCAAGAATTTGTCAAAATTGATGGGCATAAATGTGGTTGTGTGTACACAAAACTGGCTATGAAGGCAGAATAAACCACCTCTTTCCTGTTTACAAGTTGCATGTTTAATCAACTGCAATATGCTATATAAACCATTCACACAATTCGCATGTTACGTGCCTATTCAAGCACATCATATTCCAATCAGCGAGTATCTTGTGTATACACTATATTGTATATGGTGCAAGGCAAAACATTACATAATCATTCACCACACTTCCCGTATCTCATTGTTAGCAGGCATTGGGATAACCTGGGTACCAGAGACAGATGTGGTGTATGCAAGACTCCCGGTCACAATTAGACCGTGATCAGTATGTCTGACACATACAATTCCTTTAAATCAATTCTTGAAAGTTTACAGTAACACTGTAACAGACATACAATCTTTTACGGTAGGATAACCAACCCTGAAGCATTATACCAGCCTCAGTGAAATCAGAGATGATCTGCAGTAACCAAACATTTGAGGGAAGATAAAAAGCAAAATATGCAAGTTCTGACTTGTTACCAGAATTCTAAGTTTGGTACAAGACAGTGTAACTACTTCTAAAACAAAGGAAATTTAAGGAATCATTATCACTTCCAATTATGTGCATTTATTTGATGGACATACTAATTAAAATTTTCAAAACAAGAACATTAGATTTTAATACCCAACATTATTATGATGAAATGACAAAAATTTATTCAGACTTTTAATTCAACAACAACATTTTCTAGCCCCTTCAGATTTTTACTTGATTCAGATCAGATTTCTTCTTGCAAAAGAAAGACAGATAGTAAAGAGAAGTAAACAGTTTTCGCCTGTTTTTGCCCCCGATCAAGGAGAAACGAAGGAGAGGGAGGGGTCAGCAGCATGGAGAGTTGTGCCCCTTCGGCAATGTCACAGGGCCCCTTTCTGTATTCTTTCTTTTCATATATTTTCCTACAATTCCATATTTTCTGGACCCCAAAATTGACCCTGGTCCCAAGGGCTATTATCCCAAACCCAAATAATGACTTGTTTTTATCCTACACGTTCGAGCAGGGGAGCACAATGGTTAGCCAAAACTGTGAGGTGCATCATCATAAATTTATACCGTACATCATTGGTTACATCACACTTAAAAAAATCAAACTTAATTGTGACACATCTTTGAGATATTGCATCACAACAAAATGTTTCAAATCCTATGCAAGTAAGATTCAGTCCTGAAGTAGGGGTTAAGTGCCAGCTTGCTGCACCTTTTTGAAAAAGAAAAAAAACCTCATAGAGCTTGATGAGAACACTGCAGTAGTTATAAAATATAAACAAGGGGCAGTTGTTGTAAAGTTGAATAAAACATCTGCTTTATTAAACAACAGAAAACAAATGAACGGCTGGTGACAAATCATGGGTCATCCAATTTTCCAGTGGTGGAATTTTCGCTCTCTGTCAGGACATTATTTTGTTTTTATATGTTTTTTTTTTGGGGGGGGGGGAGGCAGAATGAATAAAAAATTTACTTTTTTGAAATTTAGCTGACAGCATAAAGTGGATCACAAATCGCAGTTATCGGAGACTTTCTGTCATGTCATACAAGATGTAAATCTGTTACCTGTAAGTGAATCTAGGGTGATGTTCCCAAGAGAAGAGTTTTATCACCCATCGCAAACACTCTCCCTGTCCAAAAAAATGATATGTATTACCTTTAGTTTTCACCAGTTATTCTTTTATTTTTCTTCAGGTGTGTGAACAATAAGATTGACTGCAGTTATTTCATGCTTTGTTTAAGCTGCTATTTTGACTTTGTACTGACCACTAGACTTCCCAGTGGGGGTGGGTTGTACCTGCCCATAATTTGTTACTCATGTCTGGAGTTAATTTGCTGTCAACTCACTTGTTTAATAGAAGATGCGCTGTGGTTTTTTTGGGGTGACATTTGTTCACCCCACACGCACATGGAATGTTCGATTATTTTGGATCAATTTGGTTATTCCTTGTAATAAGTTTCAAAATTTCCATACCCTACCCTACCCCCACCTCCAGTTGTTTTATCAAAATTGGTTTGTTTCGGGAGTTCTAACATTTATATCAAGGTCAGGGTGTAGGCTACATCTTCCCTAAATTGGTGGTGGGTCGTTTCCAGCTTTTAGGTGTCACTTTCACGGTTCCCTTTTGTACAGCTTTTATTGTATTAGCGGGTTATTTCATTCGCGGGGGACTCGACTTGTCTGAAGTGTTTATCAGTTCAGTCCAGTTCACAGCAGCCTGATATGTTTGACATTATCTTGGGACATAACAGCCCTGTCACCAGCAACACCAGGAGGCCGAAACAAAACCAGTCGGCTTCATTTGATTTTAATATCCTCTCTTAGTTACAGGGATACACTATTCAATGGGGTCATTTTATTATTGGCTATATCGTTACTCTCGGCTTTTTATCTACTGAAGGCAAATCGTAAAACAATAGTCGAGCTTATGAAGTGTGCCAGTTTGTGATCTTTTTGAAGTGCTGTTTTCTTTTGTAATGACGGTCCCCCTCTCTTACCAAATCTAATTATGTTTGATGTCACTGTTGTTAATGACTGGAGTTATTGTTTGGAATTAGAATAGGTGAAAGGTCATTTTGTGGTTGGACTATAGGGCATACACTTCAACTGGGCAATTTTTTTGGGGGATTGATTCAAAACGAGAGAAAGCTAGGCCGTCCTAAGAAAGAAACATGAACACTTAACCTAGTCCTACCTACACACTTTCATAGCATATATGTGGCCTGCGGCATTTTTAGTTTTAAATTTGCGTATGAGATTTGAGGCAGAAAAAGTTCATCATCATTATTAGCATTTGCTATTGTACTTCTCATTGTTGTTCATTCTATTCCATCCCCCATTCCACCCCCCTCCCCCACCCAATCTCACCAAAATATCAGTTCAATGATATTTATTAGTTGTACTACAATATTCACATTATGCAATTAGTTGACTATCAATCACCTTTCATTTTACATATAATCTAAACTCTATTAGCTACTTCTTTCTCTCACCTTTCCCTACACCCCTCCCCCTCATCTTCCCCCTCTCCAATAAAATAATACTCATAAAAGTAATAAATGCCTGCTCCCCTCAGAACAAAAGACAGATTTTCAATTGCAACATTGGAAATGAAATTGATTTAAATCATTCAAAACCATTTTGTTATTTTTCCCAAATTTCCACTGCAAAACTATTTATTTTTCCAGACGCACAATACCTTTTTATCATGAAGAAAGAAAACAACAAACAACTAGGTCACTTTCAATAACCAATCCCAGCCATCTGACCATCTCAAGGAACTTGTTCAGTCTGTTACTAATTTTCCACTCCCCTGGTTAATCACAAAAGTTACATCTTCTCAAAACTTCATAAAAAAAAGATAAAATAAAAAAGATTGTGTCCTCTTAAAGGGACTTCTGTTGGTCCTCTTACGAACAAGCGTTACCAAATCACCGAATCATTATATTTCTGTTCTGGCATTTGTCTCAAAGAAACAGATCTCTTTTCAAGTTGCCTTTAGTTAAGCCAACAAATAGCTTTTGACAACTATAAGTGTCTTTTGGGGAGGATAAAGCCCTCCTTTACTTGAACTATAGTGTAACTTCTTCACCTGGTCTACGGGAGGAACCGCCTCTGACGTTAATCAATATGCCACGGTTGTGAATAATCATAAAATTTTGGGAAAGAGACAGTTTTTCGACCAGGAAGGCAGTAAACTTGGGTAAAAGACAGTCCTGATGGTAATATTATCCACATTTACCATCTCCGACTACAAAACTCAGTTTGATAAGGTTTGATTTAGAGGAGAAATTGAGACAGAGAGAAAGGGGCGGGAGGTGGGATTAAAAGCAAAAGAAAAAAGATTGAATGAAAATCTGAAGTTTCTTTGGCACTCAGTTTTAACAACCAGATGTTTGAAACATGAGCCAACCTAAGACCTTTTTTATCCACCAACCTGATTGCTTTAAAGGGCAGCTGTTTTAGATGCAAGCTGTGTTAATATCAGACTTGTAGTTTGAGTGCAACAGCACGGATACAACAGCAAGACTACAAGTAGAGTTCCCCTCGGTATGAGTACCAGTGCAAGTACCAAGCGTGTACTTTGCACTAGTTCATATACTCGCTGTTCAAAATACTAATGCAGGAAACTTATTGCTAAACTACGAAGTACCGACTCACTTCAAGTCAAGTTGATACTACATACATGGTAGGTTGTGTGAATGGGTGAGAGCTTAGTTATCACTCTTTACAAAATCAAAGCTTTAAAATATTATGATTTTAACCATGTGAGGTTCTTAAAATGAACCCATTTCAACAGTAGAACATTGAGGGTTGCTGAGCTCTAAAAATATAGAAGATGGAACAGCTGTCCTGCTATCGTAAACTGTACGGACCGATATCTCACCGAGATAAATGTGTACACATGGCTACCTTTAATCGTAGATGAGGACTGAACAGCACAGATCAGTTCCAATTTTCAGAAGGAATTATTTTAACAAGTGTCCCTTTAAGATGAACTAAATATGTCATCTAACAAACAAAAAGGAAACATGGCAGGATTTTTTTTGGGGGGGGGGGGAGGTATGAATGCGAGGAGGTAAGGGAACTTGACAATCAAAATGTGACATGGGGTCAATATGGTTTTGATGGGAGGAGGATGTAGGGGTGGGTGTACATGAGGAATCAAAGGTAACCGGAATAGCACATGTACCACATGTGCAGTAATAAAAAAAAAAGACATTTAAAAAAAGAGGTGAGGTAATTGTTGTAATGCAATATTCAACAGGGAACCCCTGCAGTGGTTCTTTTGTTCAAATGACATGAATGCTGTCAGAGACCGTGCAATTATCTCAGCAGATATATAGAGTAATACTGTGAGAATGTGATGTGTATTAACCCTTGAGAAGTCAAGGTAGACATGTCCCAGCTCTGGTAATGATCCTGATCTCAAACGTTTCGTCATCCATGTGGTACCATTCGTTGATCGTGACTTCTCACCTAAAGCATCTTTTTTTTCCCTTTCAGTTGCGGGGTAATTAGGGCGGGAGTGAGGGAAGAATGAAGGGGAAGAAACAACGGGTGGGAGATTGAGGGG